>NEWO01000164.1:487678-510035 GCA_003013225.1 Phalaenopsis aphrodite | reverse complement strand
TTCGGCTGGTCTGCAGCTACTTCTCGCAGTGCCAAGCAAAAGCCGAGCAGCCAGGTAATAGGCGCGGCCCAGCTTTACAAACACATTTTTTACCCCCTTGCCCCTTTTGCCCTATCACGCGAGATTGGAGAGAAGCCGCGAGCTCGCCCCTTCCCCTCCTCTTCTCCGGCCGACGACAAGTCCTGTGAGTCTTCCTTTCTCTTCTTCTCATCCTTCTCTTCATGTTCTCAAGATCTACGCACAACAAGGGTAAGAAACCTATTTCTCATCTTCGTTTCTATCTCGTAAGGGTTTCCTTAGATCCGGAATTTGGTTTTATCGCAAATGTTAGATCTATTGTTGGGTTAATTTGGAGTGCCTTATGGGGCTATGTTGGTTGTTCGATCATGAAAAAGATCACCTCGTGGCCCTATTTTAGCTCTCTTGTTAGATTTGGTGGTGGGTAGATATTATTCTCTTTGGGGTTATGCTTCCAGTTAGATTTGAAAAAGTAGTTTGTGCGCATTTTTGAACATTCCTCTAACTGCAATAGAATTTTCTTTTATTTGTGGTTGCTCTAAGAAGTTGGCCTTCAAGTATTTCGTTCATGCTCATACATGGATTTGGAATTTGCTTTTATGTCTGCGATACGTATTTTTATGTTTTTGGTTGCTTTGTTAAGTTGGCATTCATATATGTTGTTAATGCTGGCACTATTGTTAGAATAATGGAGGAATTTCCCTTAATGCTATTGTTAATGCTGGCACTATTGTTAAAGGTGGTAGTAATCCAAAAAAATGCTTTTAATGTGTATATTGGAAGGGTGAAATTTCAATGTCGTGTTTCATCTTTGTAAATAATGTGATGGTGGAGGAATCAACATCAATGGAGGAATTAGTAAAATGGATGTATTTTTTTTATCACAACTTGTTTCATTATATGTTATAGTTGGGTGGTTTATTTCGTTAGCTAAAAATGATGGCAAGCGTAATGGAGGTATTGGCAAATTGGATTGAATTGTTTTCAATATAGTTGTTACATAAAATTTCATATGCAAGTGGAGAATATTTCTTATTAGCTCCCCATAATTTTAGAGGTGTTGTCGTGTGAACATATTAACATATTCATCTCCCAAGCTATTTACTTAAAAAAATTTCTTAGAGGTTCCACATTTTGGGAGAGAAGCTAATGATATGTTTCGAACAACGTGTTAATCCCCTTTACTCTATTCATGGAGCTACATGGAAATCATTACTTTACTTGTGTAAAAGGGAAGAAAAATAAGTGATAAAATTTGATGGTATGGTACGTAGTCAAATTAGATGGTATTTATGAAAGTTTCCCAACATTTTTTTTAAGCTCTTTCATTTTTTATTATGTGAAAGGGTCAAATGTTGGTTGTAAGCTATGTATGTTAACTTTTATTGCTAATAAAGAGTTCTAATTCTTCTCCAGTGGATGTAGGTCAGTTTGACCGAACCACGTTAATTGTTGTGTCCTTCTTCTGGGTGTTTATTTTTTTATTGTTATTAAATGTTATTTATTATTCATGTTGTTTTCATTAAAGTGGCTAGCAAGTTACTAAATAGTGTCACTATTCTTTTCCAATGTTCATCTTTATCGTAGTAGTAAGATGACTAATAAAAGTAAAGAGCTTAGTACACCTACACTGTGAGAAAAAGACACAAAAATTATATTTTGTGATCTTTGCATAAAAGAAATTGAAATAGACAATAGACCTACGACCTTCTTTAATAAGGAGGGGTGGTTAAATATTATAAAAAAATTCATGGAACATACTGGCAAAGAGTATGACGGTTGCAGCTAAAGAACAAATGGGATCAACTGAAAAAAGATTGAAAATTTTGAAAAGATTTGAAAAGAGGATCCACGGGCTTAAGTTGGGATCCGACAAGCAAATAATTGACGCTCCGGAGGAGTGGTGGACATAAAAACTTGCAATAAGGAATTTTTCATTCCCTATAATTTATGTCATATAATTCATTTCAGTAAAATGGTTTAAATGCTTTTCTTCAGGTGGTGCTGATCCCGACTTACTGCTTATACACAATAGTATAACAATAATTTTGATTATATTTTTCATTTATATTTCTTTATTTTGCAACAATGAACCGCGGCGAACCCTCAGACGACCCATCTAAGATATAGGGGGGAGATCCTCAGTAGTGGTGACCCTTTGACTCTTCCATGGACTTCTACATGTATGTACTTTCTTTGCTGGGTTACGGGTACTGGTGGGTATTTTACCACATTAGCAGCACTTGGGATGATTTTAGGCCATACAGTGTTAGTTCTAGGGGCATCTAGTTCAATTTCTGCTATTGCCATTCTTCCAGTGAAAATTGAAAGGACAGCATATCCAGTTGCAGGCCTAAGGGTCCCCCAAAAAAAAGCTAAGTTGGCTTGACGAAACCAAAAACTTGATCCTGAAGAAAAATAAGAACTTAACTTTTAATTTATATATTGGGATACTACACAAGTATATGTATCGTTATCAAGTAATATAAGACTTTTTGATTAAGACCTTAATATCGAACCTACAAGGAGATTACGCAGTATGCACTTTTAGAAACTTTCTATTTTTAAAAAGACAATTATTTAAACTAAAGATGATTCTTGCAGTAATGCAAATTTAAATATTTTTTTTGTGTTTTTAATATTTTAATAAAATAATAATAATTTAAAAAGATAACTAGAGTATTTGCAAAAGAAAAGCTCTAAAGATGAAAATATCTTTCTTCTTATCATAAATCAGAAATAAGTAATAAGAATTCTATTGTGGAAGTATGTAGATTGTGTTCTGCCAAATAAGAGCAATAATATTCTTTACCCTTACTAGAGATGCTATAAAGAATATTGGCTAATTTAAAGTTTGAATAGTTCTCAAGACCGGCTAGGCAGGGAAGATACTAGTTCTCACTTTAGAGTTCCCTTGATTCCCTCCACCTGGGGGCTAACATTCTCGTATCAAAACCTCAAATAATAAACCAAGTTGGGAGCTTTAACCAGTCACTTTAAAACTCTCTAACTCCACACTCTTCAATGAATATTTTCCTATTTATTTGCACTCAATCATACGAACTACATTCTCATTCATACAATCTCATGTGATTCTTTCTAATTGTTGACTTAGACAATACCAGCCTGGTTCTTACATGTTCTCACAACAAATTTTAACATCTAGATTGGCCAAATCAAGAAGTAAATGAAGTGCATGGATTTAAATCATCACAACTTCTTCTAACATTAAAGATCAATACTCTCCACAACTTCCATCCAACACCTGATTACTTATCATTTTAAGAAGAAAGATAACGAAAACTACTCAGAGTTCATGGAGAAAACAAAACCACACTTTAGTTAAAAGTAGAAATCATTGTTAAACCAACAACAAATCTCAATTAAAACCAAAAGTAGTCTAAAACAAAAGATAAAAACTTATCTCAAGTCCTCCACCAAACTCTTGAAGTTCCTTTGAATCTCTTCTATTTTACAACACTCTCAATATAAAAATTAAAATAATAAGGATGAAATAAATATATGGTTCCTCAAAATCTCTCCGAACTAACTCCCCAATTTAAGAACTTTCAAAACTTTCTCTTTTCAAGCACACACACTTTTTTTGGACCTTTTCATGACACTTCTCAAAGTCTCAATCTTCCTTCTTTTATAAATCTCCAAAAGATGTCTTGATATCTCTTCAAAATATGTCTAGATTCAATGTATTTCCCCAACAGATGCCTCCTTTCATAATAATTTGCGTCCATGGTGGTTATAATCACCTATTAAGCCAATGGGTGCCTCAAAAACCTCTTCAAAATTTGCAAAAACCGAATTTGCTCGTCCAATAACTACCACTGGCGCTTAAGCGCGGGGCCTCTAGAGCTTATGAGTGACCTTCTCTGTTCAACCGGCTCTTAAGCGTCGGATCTGGGGCTTAGGCGCCAAAACACTCTTGCCTAATTTTCTCCTATTTGTTCTAAATTTGATCCTTTTTCACACCTTTAAGCATTTTTCACCTTTTTACCTATACCTGAAGGAAAAATACACAAATACCTTACATTAAAGTGCAATATTTCAAAAAGAGGTATAAAAATGCGTCTAAAAATACTATATATTTTAGGTGTATCAAAATCCCCCAAACTTAAAATATTACCTGTCCTCAAGTGACACTTCAATCCTTAAAACCTAAATAAGTATGATATGTATATGAGTTTCTTTAGGAGTTACTAAAATTTAAATTTTGAAATATAGTAGTCCAATTTAGAAAAAATATTCAGTAATTAAGACCAACTTAAAGTTTAGAAATTCTTAATGTTAAGAAAGATGAAAATATGAGTTCTTATCTAATTCATAAATATTGTAGATTTTCCAAATTTAGAATTTAGTTCTTTTATTTTCTCTACTTAAAAACTTTTATTTTAAATACTATATTATATCCCTAAGCTTAAGAGTTTCTCAAGTCTTATACTTTAAAAAGATCAAATGTGGAACCAATTTTTTATTAGGCACTAATCCTCAAGCTTCTCCCTAACTTTTTCTCTTTTTCTTTTTCTTTTTCTTCTCTTCTTTTTTTTTCTTTCTTTTCTTTTTTTTTTTTGAGGCAAGTATTATTATATCTGGATAGGCCTTTAATAAATTTGAATTCCACTTCTCCTTTCCTAAAGCAAAGTGTTGATATAAGACTTTTACTTATAAATATAATAATAGTTTTGAAAATTATTTTAATAAAAGAAATTTAAGTATGAAAAATAAAAGTCTAAATTATCTAAATTTTTCAAAAATACAATTTTTCTTACTAAAGATAGTTACACTATATTAAACATTTTCTACACTAAAAACTTTTAACTAAAAGTTTTTCTTCATTACTAAAAATTTCAACTAAATTTTCTTACTCATTTCTAAAATCAAATTTTACTTCCCTAATATAACTTCATATACATAATCATTTTTTTTCTTTTCAAATCAAATTCACTTGTAGCACATTTGAGAACAATTAAAATTCCAGTTTTGAAAATATTTTTCATTCCCCCCCAAACTTAAATTTTTAACAGATTAAACATTTTAGCAACAAATATATCTAAGTAGGAATGAAATTTTAAAATAACATGCTAACAGGAATTTTTAAACTCTAATGATACAAGTAGAAAAGCTTAAAAAAACATGAGTAAACTTAATTTTGATCAAATTTTCTAATATTTTCATTTCAATTCAACATGTAGAGATTCAATAGACTTCTAAGCAGTGTGTATAAACATAAAAGCAAAATAACACATTAACTTTGACTTCAGAATCTCAACATAAAAAAAAATAAACAAACATGATAAAAGAAATATACAGGGTAGCAGTTTCTGAAATTTAAATTTAAGATCTAAGTTAGCAAGATTTTTAATCTTTTCAAAAGACATAGAATTAGGTGAAGTTCTAAACTAACTAAATCATAAAATTCACAACAGTTACAACCCTAGAATTAAAAAAAAATATTTTAACTAACACAGGCATCACAACAACAATAAATAAAAAAAATCCAAAACACAACACATAATCTAAATCAACACACATATGCAAATGTAGCAGTACCAAGACCACATAGTCTTCAACATAATACAAACATAAAAATATCTCAGTCCTACTCCCCATCTTTTGAATCACCGCTATACCATTTTTCTGCAGGCTCATAATCAGGATATTGAGGATATGGAGGAAATTGCACTTCTGGGTCACCTCTAATTAGGCTCTCCAAAGACGAGTGGAATTTCTCCTCATAATCACTCTTTCTCCTATTATATTTATCAGTATGATCTGCAAAACGCTCTAAATTCTGAACTTCATCAGCGGTAAAGTTAATATTATCCATCATTTTCCATAATAACGCGTCTCGGGTCTCAGTAGACTCACCTCTAGATGTAGAAGAACGTGAGGTAGATGGTTTAGATGTAGAAATAACAGACATCTTCATTCCATAACTTTTAGAAAATCCTCCTCTCCAGCCAAAAATAGAATGCTCAGAATAAGTCTTCACATTCACCTTAGTGATGGGCTTTAGAGGTAACAATACTTCTTCCCATCTATCATATTTAACTCTAGCCTGCTCACACAAAGAAAAGATCAAGGAAGCAAATCTCAGACCAGCAGTAGTAACAGCTGTGGCAGAATTGATGATATTCTGACAAATCAAAGCTCCAATTTTGATGAGCTTTCTTTCTTGAATACAATAATTTAACGTCACTCTCTCTCTGGTCACTTCACTGAGATGATTTGTTTGTAGCAGACGAGCAGAAATAAAATAGTGCCAGTCCTTTGAAGGTGCACATAACTTTGAAGTTGGAAAATTGATTCTCCTTTCATTAGTGATCTTCCAAAGTCCTCTTTCAATAGTCAAGTAAGAAATAATCTCGTCTAGCTTCACCTCAGTCGGACTATAATTTGCATAAAAACATAAAGTGTCGGTGGTAGATGATAGAGCAAGTTGATTACCTCCAGTGAAAAGGTACCAACTTTCCTCGAACCATAACTCTATCTTCTTCAGACTCAAAGAGGTTAGCATAGAACTCCCTAACAACAGAAATAACGACAACATCAGAAAAACAACAGAATTGTTCCCACTGTCGGTGAACAATCAGATCTTCCACTTCTCCACTTGGATTCTTAAAACAACGCTCCTGAATCAGTTTTTGTGATTGAAACACTTCACTGTACCAATCTTGAGCCTTCGAACTAACAAATTTACTCAAATTAAAAGGGCTATTTCCTTTACTCTTCATTCTTGGTGTCATTCTACAAATTTTATAAATTCCAAAAATATCTTTAAAAATCAAGTCTAAACTAGTAAACTAAACTTCCAAAAACACAAACTAAACTTCCCATGCAATTTCCATAGATTTTCCTCATTTTTCACCATGAATAGTGGATTTTTGAATTTCTCCAAATGTGCTCAAAATACATGGTGAATATCCAAAATTTTTGCATAGAAGTAAAACTCTTACCTCAAGGAACTTGGATCTAGCAAATTTCACTTGATTCCACCAAGAAATCTTCACTTTAGATGTGCCCTAGCCCAAAAAAATTGCAAACTCGAGAGGTTAAAGGTGACGGTGGCGTTAAAATGGTGTTTTTTGGGCTGAAATTTAACTTTTAACCGTTCGCGAACCGGTTTCGTGAACCGGTGCTTAGGCGCGGATAAGTGGAGCTTAGGCTCCTGCCTCTTGTGTTAGCTCACGCTTAAGCATGAGATGTGGCTCTTAGGCGCCAGTGCATGATTTTCAAAATTTTTAAATTAAATTATAATGCACTATTTGCCTAAGTAAACCACCACTAAATGGTCTCATATCACTTAAATGACTATTTTCAACTTCTTATAACTCCCCTCTCTCTCAAAATTCTCCATAATAACTATTTCAATTTGAGGCTAAAAATAACACAAATTTTCACACAAACAAACTTATATTAATTCACAAACGAGTGCAAATACAATTAACACTTAATTCTCACTCCAAATAGTCTCGGATGAGAAAATTTTCTAAATTCAAACAATTAACACGCATATTACAATTAAACTCATAAAAAGTCATAAACACTAAAAACAAACACTAACATGTAAACACAATGACTCCAAACAAATAAACTCAAACATAGAACTTAATTCTACTCTTCATTTGATGGGACAAACTCAGGTCTTTCATTAGTTTCTCCTAAGGCAATTGGAATATAAAGTTGATAAAACAGACGGTAGTGACGTGCTTTGATACAATCTTCTTCAATACACTTTTGCTTAAGAAACATCTCCTTATACGCTTCCTCTATATAACAAGTATGGATAAATTGCATTTTCAATTGCCATCCAATATGCTCGAGATGTGCATGAATCCCCAATATCTTAGTCTCCAGCAAAGATGTGGTATTCTCAATTTTGTTGATATTCTCTGATATCCCTTCAATACTAACTGCTAAGAAACCGTTATACATCTCTTGTGCACTTTGAATAATGAATTTCTTCCTCATTGTGTCTTCCTTCTTCAAATCCATCTCCCATGAAGACATCATCTCAAAATCTCTTTCTCTCTTAGACTTTAGGGCTAGAAATGATCTGGGGTGAAATTCCTTCACAAAACCCTTCTATTCATAAGCCTAAATCCTTCTTATAACTCCTAGGCACATTTAGGAACTGCCTTGGCAAGTTTTTACAAACTAATTGGCGGTATTCTCTTCTAGAATCCGAATTTTGCACATGTGTTAAAATTGCCGCCCTTAAGCACCAAATCTGGCGCTTAAGCGCCAGTGCACATTTTTGCACTAGTCAACTTAACATCCAAATTCTTATTTTAACATGTCTAAGTCACTAAATAAAATCTTAAAATTAGTACTAACACATAATAGTCTCAAAAATACTACCCTAATTTTCCTAATCACACATAAAATAACAATCAAAACAAAAATACTCTGATAATTATGGGTTACCTCCCACAAAATGCTTGGTTTACGTCGTCAGCCCGACGTAACCAGTGCTTATTTTGGTTGACCCAACATCATTCCATCATTAAACTTATGTTGATCCCCTATAAAATAAGGTTTCAGTCTATGTCCATTAACTTTAAATATTTTCTCAGATTTAAGATCTTTAATATCCACAGCTCCATAAGGATAAACTTTTATCACAATAAATGGACCCATCCACCTGGACTTAAGTTTGTCTAGAAATAATCTTAACCTTACATTATATTGCAAAACTTGTTGCCTTGGCTGAAAATTTTTAGTAATAATCCTTTGATCATGCCACATCTTCATTTTTTCTTTGTAAATCTTAGCACTCTCATAAGATTCATTCCTTATCTCTTCAAGCTCATTTAATTGTAATAATCTTTTCTTACCAGTATCTTTCAAATTATAATTGAACTCTTTAATCACCCAATATATTTTATGCTCAAGTGACAAGTTTTCCCAAATATTAGCCTATATGGGGACATTCCTATAGGAGTTCTGTATGCAGTCCTATAAGCCCACAAAGCATAGTCAAGTTTGACTGACCAATCCATTTTTGTTGGATTCACAGATTTTTTCATAATTCTTTTAATTTCCCGATTGGATAATTCAACCAAATCACTTATCTGAGGATGATAAGCAGTAGCAATCCTATGCTTTACATGATATTTCTTTAATAACCTTTCCATTATGGCATTTCTGAAATGACTTCCCCCATCAGTATTGATAACTCTCGGTATCCCAATTCTACAAAATATGTTCACTTTCAAAAATTTTGCAACACTTTGAGCATCATTTCGAGGTAAAGCAACAGCTTCTATCCATTTGGATACATAGTCCACTGCTAACAGAATATATAAATTTTTGAAAGATGGTATAAATGGTCCCATGAAATCTAATCCCCAAACATCAAATATTTCAACTTCCAGCATATAATTGAGAGACATCTCATTTCTTCTAGAAATATTGCATACTCTTTGACATCGATCACAAGTTTTGATATAAGCATTAATATCTCTAAAAATTGTAGGCCAATACAATCCAGATTGTAAAGTTTGGTATGTTGTTTTATCAACACCAAAATGTCCCCCAAAATCAGAATTATGATATTTTTGGATAATCTCATAAGTTTCTTCTAATGGTACACATTTTCGAATAATCAGATCCTTTCTTTGTTTATATAAAAATGGGTCATCCAAAAAATAAGTCTTAGCTCCAGAAATAGATTTCCTCTACTGTTGGTATATCATTCCATAGGGTATAATATCACTAACAATAAATTTTATAACGTCGGCATACCACGGAACACACCACTTAATAATAGTGAACAATTTTTCACAAGAAAATGTTCATTAATTTCTTTTTCAAAACAGAGTAGTTTTTCTAACTCAAGCCTGGAAAAATGATTAGCAATTTGATTTTTAATCCCCTTCCGATCTACTATTTCAAAATCAAATTCTTGCAACAAAAGAATCCATCTTATAAGTATAGGTTTATCATCATTCTTTTTCATTAAATACTTAATAGCAGAATGATCTGTATGCACTACACAATGAGTTCCAATCAAATATGATCTAAATTTATCAAAAACATATACTATTGCTAATAACTCTTTTTCAGTAGTTGCATAATTAATTTGAGTTTTATTAAGAGTTTTACTAGCATAGTAAATAACTTTGAAAATTTTATCATATCTTTGTCCTAAAACAACTCTAATAACATAATCACTAGCATCACACATCAATTCAAAAGGTTTTCCCTAGTATGGTGAAACTATA
This sequence comes from Phalaenopsis aphrodite, assembly GCA_003013225.1. Classification (NCBI taxonomy): domain Eukaryota; kingdom Viridiplantae; phylum Streptophyta; class Magnoliopsida; order Asparagales; family Orchidaceae; genus Phalaenopsis; species Phalaenopsis aphrodite. The sequence continues at coordinate 499,779 of NEWO01000164.1, read as the reverse complement.
ATTGGTGCAGTGATTAATTTTTCTTTTAATAACTTAAAAGCTTTTAGGCATTCCTCATCAAAATTGAAAAATGTATATTTCTTCAGTAAATGACATAAGGTCTTAGCAATCTTTGAAAAGTCTTTAATATATCGCTTGTAGAATCCAACATGTCCTAAAAAACTCCTAATTTTCCTTACATTTGTTGGATAAGGAAAATTAGCGACCATTTGAATTTTATCAGGATCTACTTCCATACAATTTTCTGATATTTTATGACCTAATACAATTCCTCCTGCTACCATAAATTAACATTTTTCCCAATTAAGGACTAAATTTGTTTTCCCACAGTGCTTAAAAACTTTGAATAAATGTTCTAAACATGAGTCAAATGAAGTTCCAAACACTAGAAAGTCATCCATGAATACTTCAATCCCTTTTTCAATTAAATCATAAAAATTGTCATCATATATCTTTAAAATTTAGCAGGGGAATTACATAAACCAAAGGGCATTCTTCTAAATGCAAAAGTACCATAAGGACTGGTAAAAGTTATTTTCTCTTGATCCTTAGAAGATATTTGAATTTGGTGATGACCAGTATATCCACCCAGAAAATAGAAGTATTTATGCCCAACTAGTTTATCCAACATTTGATCTAGAAAGGGTAATGAAAAATGATCTTTCATAGTGGTAAGATTTAATTTTCTATAATCAATGCATATTCGCCACCCTGTAACTTGTCTAGTGGGTATTAACTTATTATGTTCATTCACAGTTACAATTACTCATCCTTTCTTAGGAACACATTCAATTGGACTAACATTTGCACTATCTGAAATAGGGTAGATAATTTCAATATCTAACCATTTTAAAATTTCTTTCTTTACAACTTCTTTCATAACAAGATTCAGTCTCCTTTGAGGAACAGTCTTGGGTTTACAGTTCTCTTCCATATGAATTTTATGCATACAAATTGAAGGAATGATTCCTTTAATATCAACAATTGTCCATCCAATGGTTTTCTTAAAATTTTTCAGAATTTTCATCAACCTTTCTTCTTCTTTCATTATTGATTTTGAGGAAATTATAACTAGTAAAGTAGAGGAATCTCCTAAAAATGCATATTTTAAATGATCAGGAAGTAACTTCAACTCAAGTTCTGGAGATGTTTCAATAGATGTAAAAAATGATTTATTTTTGTCTATCGTGGCCAAAATTTCAAAACTTTCTCTAACATAGTTTGAATCTTCCTTAAAAAGATCTTCACATTGATTTAATTCCTCTTCTTGCTCGTGTTCCAAATCTTTTACTTCAGATTATTCTTCATAAGTCATTTTGAAATGACATTCACTTAGATATCTTATAACATCCATTCTAAAACATTCATCAACTTTAACTTTTGCAGTGTATTTCATTAATCTTAAAATGTTAAAAGTAACAGTTTGATCATTGACACACATTGTTAATTCCCCTTTCTACACATCTATCATTGCTCTTCCTATGACTAGGAAAGGTCTCCCCAAAATGATAGGTAGCTCCTTATCTTCCTCCACATCTAGCACAATAAAATAAACAGGAAAGATAAATTGTTCCACTTTCACTAGAACATCTTCTATAACTCCTTTAGGGTATGTTATCAAATGATCTGCTAACTGCATAGTTACAGTAGTAGGGGTTATTTCTCCTAATCCCAATATTTTAAATATTGATAATGACATAAGGTTAATGTTTGCACCTAAATCACATAAAGCTTTCTCATAAAATATCTCTCCTACTGCACATAAAATTGTAAAGCTACCCAGATCTTTAAGCTTTTCAGGAAGCTTCTTCTGAATTATCTCACTGCACTCCTCACTAAACGTAACAGTCTCATTATCTTCAAACTTCCTTTTTCTGTTGAGAATATCTTTCATAAACTTTACATAGCTCGACATTTGTTCTAAGGCTTCAACAAATGAAATATTAATTATAACATTCTTAAATATTTCCAGAAATTTTGAAAATTTCTTATCCAACTTTTGCTGACAAAATCTCTGAGGAAATGGAGGTGGTAGTTTTTCCAAATCAATTGTCAGTGGAGAAATCAGTCTTTCAGAATCTTTTGGAGCATCATCTTTTGATTCTTCAATTTCTTCTCTCTCTACTTCAATTTCTTTTTGAACCCTACCTTCCAAATCTCTCTGCTTCTAAGTTGAATGACTTTTCTTGCTCTTTATTTTGGTCCTTGGGACTTGATTCAATATTACTGGGAAGTGTTCCTTGGGATTTATTACTTAATGAATTTAAAATTTGCCCAAGTTGATTCTCAATATTTCTAATTGTAGCTCCTTGACTTTGTAACTGATTTCCCATTCGTAACACCACTTCTTCTATAGATAACTTCTTCTCCTTAAATTAAGTATTAATGTTAAAACCTGGAGGATAAGTAGATCTATAATTATTATTCCCTTGGTTGTTCCAGTTTCTCAATGGGTTTACTTGGTTGTTCCCCAATTGCTGATTATTACCACCCGAATTGTTGGGATGGTTCTTCCAACCTGGGTTATAATAATTTGAATATGGGTTATTTTGTTTGTTATTTATGGCATTCAAAATTTTTAATGATGCTTGAGAATCTACCATTTGACCTAATGGATTCTCTTCAATCATGAAAATTGGTTGAGAAAAATTCATTCCAAATTGGTCTAACGTCCTTAAAATTGCAACAACTTGATTTGCTAACATGGTAAATACATCAGTTTCATGAATATTGACTACTTTCTTAGGATTCACCATCTCAGAAGGCCATTGAAAATTATTGTTAGTCATTTCTTCAATTAAAGCATAAGCGTCATGAAATGGTTTTGACATTAATGAACCACCAGCAGCGACATCGATAATTGATATAAGAGATCTAACTAATTCATTATAAAAAGTTTTAATTATTAACCAATATGGTATAGCTTGGTGTGGACACTTTCTTAAGAGTTCTTTAAATTGTTCCCATACTTCATAAATAAATTCCCTTCAAACTGATTAAAAGATGTAATATCATTTATAAGCTTCATAGTTTTTTATGGTGGAAAATATTTAGCAAGGAGTTTTTGTGCTAAATCACCCCAAATTCTGATAGATCCAGATGCTAACAAATTCAACCACATCTTAGCTTTATCCCTTAGTGAGAAAGAAAATAAGATAAGTTTTATGACATCATCAGATACACCATCATATTTAAATGTAGCGCACAATTCTAGAAAATTGGCAAGATGTAAATTTGGATCTTCAGTTGGTGATCCCCCAAACTGATTATTTGATAACATTTAGATAATAGTTGGTTTAAGCTCAATTGAATTAGCCACTATAGTAGGTTTTTGAATAGTACAATGAAGTTCATCTACAGTAGGGTTGGCATAATCTTTTAAAGGTCAAAACTCTTGATGAGTTTCAACATTATGATCGTTCTGGTCTACAATTTCTGCAATTTTTTGTTTTTTATGATTTTTCTAATAAACATTGTGGTTGTTGGTCCCAAGCCCGGATGCGAAATGTGGAGGGTTGCGTTAGGTAGTCGACATCCAGCGTAAAACTTGTCGAAAAAATCATGACATGAATCCTTTTATTTACTAGAACTAAATGAAAATATGACTCTAAATAGGACGCAGTGGAGAAAAAGTATTCATGTAGCCGACCCCACGTAATGGGATTAAGGCTTTGTTGTTGTTGTTGTTATTCTGATTTTTCTAATAGTTCTCTCGAATTCAAAATCATAGGGCACTAGTTCTTCAGAACCTGAACTACACATACCCTAACATATAATTAAATAAAAAAAACACACTCAAAATAAGATACAATAACTTTTAAAGTTTAAATAGAACTTTTAAAAATATAAATTTACTTTTAAAATCAATTTCTCCCCGGCAACGGTGCCAAAAACTTGATCCCTACTTACTGCTTATATGCAACCGTATAACAATAATTTTGATTATATTTTTCACTTATATTTCCTTATTTTGCAACAAAACCAAAAACTTGATCTTGAAGAAAAATAAGAATTTAACTTTTAATTTATATATATTAGGATACTATGCAAGTATACATATCGTTATCAAGTAATATAATATTTTTTAATTAAGACATGAATATTGAACTAGCAGGGAGATTATGCAATATGCACTTTTAGAAACTTTCTATTTTTAAAAATACAATTATTTAAATTAAAGATGATTCTTGCAGTAATAAATATTTAAATATTTTTGGTATTTTCAATATTTTGATAGAATAATAACAATTTAAAAAGATACCTAGAGTATTTGCAGAAGAAAACATTCAAGATGAAAAATATCTTTCTTATTATCATGAACCAGTAATAAGTAATAGGAATTCTGTTGTGGAAGTATGCAAATTGTGTTGTGTTAAATAGGAGTAATACTAGAGATGTTATAAAGAACATTAGCTAAGTTAAAACTTGAATAGTTCTGAAGACCGGCTAGGCAGGGAAGATACTAGCTCTCACTCTAGAGTTCCCTCGATTCCCTCCACCTGGGGGCTAACATTCTTGTATCAGAACCTAAAATAATAAACCAAGTTAGGGGCTTTAACCTATCACTTTAAAGTCCTCTAACTCTAAACCCTTCAATAAATATTTCCCTATTTATTTGCACTCAATCATATGAATTAGATTCTCATTCATACAACCTCATGTGATTCTTTCCAATTATTGACTGAGACAATACCGGCCTGGTTCTTACATATTCTCACAACAAATTTTAACATCTGGATTGACCAAATCAAGAAGTAAATGAAGTGCATGGATTTGAATTATCACAACTTCTTCCAACATTAAAGATCAATACTCTCCACAACTTCCATCCAATACTTAATTACTTATCATTTTACGAAGAAAGATAAAGAAAACTACTCAGAATCCTTGCAGAAAATAAAACCGCACTTTAGTTTAAAAGTAGAAATCATTGTTAAACCAACAAAAAGTCTCAATTAAAACCAAAAGTAGTCTAAAATAAAAGATAAAAGCTTATCTCAAGTCCTCCACCAAACTCTTGAAGTTCCTTTAAATCTCTTCTCTTTTACAACACTCTCAATATAAAAACTAAAGTAAAAAAAGATAAAAGAAATATGTGGTCCTTGAAAATTTCTCCGAACTAACTCCCCAATTCAAGAACTTTCAAAATTTTCTCTTTTCAAGAACACACACTTTTTTGGACCTTTTCAGGACACTTCTCAAAGTCTTAATCTTCCTTCTTTTATAAATCTCCAAAAGGTGCCTTAGTATCTCTTCAAAATATGTCTAGATTTGATGTATTTCCCCAAGAGATGCCTCTTTTCACAATAATTTTCGTCCATGGTGGTTGTAACCACCTATTAAGCCAATGGGTGCCTCAAAAACCTCTTCAAAATTAATGAAAACCGAATTCACTCATCCAATAACTACCACTGGTGCTCAAGCGCAGGGCCTCTGGCGCTTAGGCACGGCCTTTTCTGTTTAACTGACACTTAAGCGCCGGATCTGGCGCTTAGGCGTCAAAACACTCTTGCACAATTTTCTCCTATTTGCTCCAAATTTGATCTTTTTTCACTCCTTTAAGAATTTTTCACCTTTTTACCTGTATCTGAAAGAAAAACACACAAATACATTCCATTAAAGCGCAATATCTCAAAAATAAGTATAAAAATGCGTCTAAAAACACTATATATTTTAGGTGTATCAGGTGCCCAGAGCGAAGAAATTCAAAGTCGCTGGTTTAGAACCTGAGTTTGATGAGAAATTGGGCCAAATGTTTAGTGGGGTAGTTGTAACAGGAAAATATGCTTGCACTCCAAGCAAGACGGGATTTGGTTGTACCCTTGAAAATGTGGCTGTTAGCTTATCTGCTGATCCACCCAATTTCCACAGTCAGGATATTCCTTAAATCTAGTTCACGAATTGTTCGAAGCATGCTCGTGTGATGAGAAAAAAATGGGTAGAGCATTTTCTATCAGGAACTAGATATCGTATTTGATGGACTCTTCAATGATGCCCCTCATAAAGTTTAGAAACTTTCTATTAACGAAGTTGTGAAAATATTAGAAGATGATATTAAGATTGCAGAGGATGTAGATCTATTCTACTTTGCTGTGGAGTTGCTTCAGGATTCCTTATAAAAAGATTTCTTCACTGCAATTGCAAAAAAACAATGGGTGGCGTATCTACACCATTTCTATGCTCGTCGGGAGAATTGATGACACATATGCCTAGTTTGCTATTTAGAGACAATTTGCTATCATTGCTTTTTGTTTTAGAACTCCTTATTTGCTCTGAGACAATATTATTTTAATTGTTGTTGTGTGAGACATTTTAATTTCCCTAGAGACATTTTATTTAGCTACTTTTAAGCCCTAAGATTTTATTGCAATATATTTGTAGTCATATTCTGTTTTTTTACTGCTAATTCATACATATATACAATGCTTGTGTTGTCATTTGATATCAATTTTAATAAGTGATAATCCCACATTTAGGGTTACATGTACAGTTAACATCAACATGAACCCATAATAAGAATGACAATAAAGGAGAACTACAACAATTAACTTGGTCATAAAATATTACAACACATACATTGCACGCTTTCCGTGTTACACATCATCTCATATCGGGGATAAATGAGTAGGATAAATGCTAACAGGGCATTCAAAAAGATTCAGTAACATGTTCTGCATGACGCAGGAAGTCTTTAGAGATCTACTAGCAGAACTGAGTAGATCTCATGACCTACATGGGTCATCGAGGATGACTGACTTTGAGGTCTTGGCATTGACTTTGTATATATTATCACAGAACGAGTCAATTCGTGTTGCGATGGAACGCTTCTAACAGTCATAGGAGACAATAAGCAGGTACTTCTTAATGGGTTTGACTACTCTCGTTAGCCTGTACAAGAACATCATAAAGCCAACAAATCCAACATTTTCACAAACTATGATGAAGATTAGGCACGATGCACGATACATGCCTTTCTTCAAAGTACTTCTTCAACTTTTAATTGTTCAGAGTTACAATATCATTACTCACATAATTAAGTGAAGCTATTTGTTTAAGATTGCATTGGTGCAATAGATGGTATGCACGTTGATGCACGAGTTCCAAATGATGAGAAGATTGCATTTATTGGACACTTTAAAACTCCGATGCAGAATGTCGTGGCAATCTGTGACTTCAACATGTGTTTTACATTCGTCATGCCTGACTGGGAGGTTAGCGTGCGCGACAGCAGAATTTTCAAGAGTGTTACAAAGAATCCTCACTACAACTTCCCTCACTCACCGCCCGGTACGTTGCTTACCGACATTCATTTGGTTTTCATTTTATATGTTAAACAGAAGCTGGAACACTTTACAGAAAAGTATTATTTGGTGGATGTCGGTTATCCATTGCATCAAGGATATCTTAAACCCTTCCCTGACACCAGATAGCATATACCTGACTTTGAAAGAGCAAGCAATGTTACATGAAATAGGAAGGAGATGTTCAACAAAAGACATTCATCATTGAGAGGGGTCATCGAGAGGACATTTCACGTTTGGAAGAAAAAATAGGTGATATTGCACGATATGCCATCTTACCTGTTTCCCAAATAGGTACAAATTGTTATAGCCACGATGAAATTGCACAACTTCATTAGGCGACACCCATAACAATTTGATGTTGACTTCCATAGTGTCGAAGAGAAATAAGAATTGCCTACTGAAACATTTGAATACCGCATCGGTCAGTCTCTTCCACGAGGGAAGAACGACCATTCCACCATTTGCCCGAAGGAGGGGGAAGGTGCAAATGAAATGGCGGCCGCTCGAGAACAGATTATGAATGAATTAGTTGGAGGGTGAATATTGTCTGTGTAATTAATGCTAAATAACAAAATGTTGCACTTCTTGGTATCAAATTTTTGTAATGATTTTTTTAAGAAAATGAAGAAAATTCAAACTTAAAATATAATTTTTTTGAAAGGATAGGTTTAAATTTTCATGGCAATGGTATGTATGTATATGCCACATATTTAAATATTCATTGAAGTGGTTTTATCTGGAACTTGAAACTTGAATTCCATTTCACATTAGAAAGGGGATTGCAAACTCCAATATTTGAGATACTATGCTATGCTTGTTATCCCATGGTTGTAATCATATTGCATTGGTATGTATACTGCAGCAGTAATCAGAAGTTTTTATATTCATTCAGTGATGGTGGCTGCTCCATGCTTTTCTTCTTGAAAATCTTTATATAGCTTGGGTAGATGAGAAGTTCTTATATAGCTTGGGTAGATGATAACATGTTGAACTTATTGATATAAAGCTGAGGCTTCTTATACAACTTCATAAGATTGAACTTATTAATACTTATATATATGTAATTTGTAAGGTTCAGGTTTTAGATATGTTACTACATATGAACTATGTGGTATGTATGCAAATCTTCCAAAAGCATAATAATAACAAGAAATTGCCACAATATTCTTATGTGTTTACATATCTAACATCTGCAGTGTCATGTAAATATTCATTATTTTCATAAAAGGGCGTATACTCTGCAATATAGATTTACAATGCAGCTTTGTTCTCCAATCTGGAGTACATCAGGCATACGATGCTTAATAGAAAGGGATTACAAGTAATGGAGGATTGGTTTGATGGAGCAGGTGCAGCTTTGGATGAACTGTTGACTGACTTTTTTGTAATTGACAAATACAAGAATTTGATGACGCTACTAGAAGATTTAATTTCCAGCAAATGTGTCCAAAGACTTGATCGCGACTTTATAGATGTGTCTGATTTGGTTAAAATGTATAATTATAATATTCAATAATGTTAAAGTCAAATTTGTCAACGTAAGTATACGTATCGTTCAAGTAATATAGGGCTCTAATGGAGTCCTAAATATCGATCCCAGAGGGAATTGTTTAGAATTACAAACTAAGACTTTAGAAAAGCAAGACTTTAATCACAACAACGAAGTTCAAAATGCTTATCTGTCACTAATAGGCAATTAAAATAAATAGATAATTTTAATAACTAATAAGTAACTAACGATAGAAAGTAGGGTGTAATTGTGATATTCGATATATAAGAAAGCATCATTCTCCTTGTCAAAAAATTATAGTGAATGGATAAAATGAATTAGTTCAATTTATATTATGCCAAGTAGGAGCATTCATATTCTTTACCCTTTGGTCCAGGCATAAAGAACATTGACTAATCCTATGCTTGTTTACTGATTCTGCCGCTAGGCTGGGAGGATACCAGCTCTCACTCCGGAGCTCCCACGTTCCCCTCACATGAGGGCTAACATCAACACATCAGCACCCAAACGATAGGACCGAATTGAGGATTTTAGTCTGTCACTCTAAAATCTCCAATTCATCGCCCGATAATAATATTCCCCTATTTATTTGCACCCAATTTCCAAGGGCTTTAACCTCCCTGAATCTTGGATGTAATCTTTACTTTAGTTGTAAAACTTAACATATTTTAACAAATCAATTAGCCAGATTGAAAGTAATTAAGATCAAAGAGAAAAGATCATCATAATTTCTTAGACATTTTCATGGCTTAACCACTTAAAATCACCATTTCACAAATCTCGAGACAAGGAGAAAGACAGAGAAAACTACTCAGAACTCATGGGGAAAACACAACAAAACTCGGAATTCATATATAAAATCAAAGTCATACAAACTACAACAAGTAAATAACTTATCTCTAATTTCTCCCCAAGAACATTCCTTGAAGTTCCTCTGAATCTCTTCCTTTCTTTACAGCACACAAAATTCCTCTTTGAAGTAGCAAGGAGGAAGAAATCTCTCACTTTCCCTCTACTCTTACAATCTCTCAAAGAATTCCTCACAATTGTTACACTCTAATGGTAACCTCCAAGGCCTCTAGCACACTTTAGACTTCCTAGACTACCTCCTCCCTTCTCCAATTTTGACCAAAATGTTCTTTTAAAGTTGTAGATGAGCTTTCTCAAGAGTTGCCTAAGCATCCCTTCAAAATTTGGCCTCATCCAAAGCTTGAGTAGGCATAACTGTCGATCTTGCCATCAACGGCTTTGAGGGCGCCATCGGCGGGCTTCTAGATAATTTTTGTCTTGTAGTCTCGGGAAAATCTCGCCGTCGGCAGCGTCAAAGGCGGCCTAGTTCAAATATTCACATTTTGGTCCTTTTCGCTCCAAATTCGCTCATTTTTGCATCTTTTTGCTCTAATGATCCTAATTCATCATTCATGTAACAAAACATCAAAAATACTTTTCTTTAAAGTTCAATATCATAAAAAACAGTATAAAATAGGTATGAAAATCTCAACATATTTTCCTTTGGTCAAAATCCCCCAAACTTAACTATTACTTGTCCTCAAGTAATTTTAGTACAATATAAAAGTTATGATCTAATGCAGTAAAGTTTTAATTAAGAAATACTATAAGTTTGCTTTAAATAAATATCATAGTGAGATTTTCAGAAAAAATTCAAGTAATTGAATTAATTATGTAGCTACCAGATTATCTAGTCACTAAGTTTAAGAGTTCTAGTTTTCTATTTATTTCAAGAATGACTATATGTTGCAATATTAAGTCACTTAGGATATTCAAGAGATAGGAACTTCATGAGAACTTTACTAGTAAAAGATCTAATTCCATAAGTATAAGTTCAGCAATGTATTTAAGTTTTCCCTTTAGGTAGGTCCAGTGAAGCCAATTTTTGATTAGGCATATCCTCAAGCTTCTCCTCACTTCCATACTTTTTCTTTCTTTTCATTTTTTTCTTCTTTTCATTTGGATTGCTTTCAATCCTATATAAATTTTTCTTTTCTTTTTAGGGATTGTTTTGAATCCTTTCTTTTTTTCCCTTTTCAAGTGAGGATTACTATATCTCGATAGCCTTTAATGATTTTGAACTTCACTTTTCTTTCCCTAAATTTGAAACTCAAAGCATTTCTTTACCTTATAAATATTTCATAGTTTTTACATCATTCAGCCCCAATCTTTTCTTCTCAAATGAATTTCCAGATTCTTAATACTTCAAAATATAGTTTCCTTTACTTTAAATAGTTAACTATAATCTTATTCTCTTATACTAAATATCTTAAGTTACAAAAATTAATTTTCATTACAAAAAAATTTCTTTAAATCTACTATAATATTTAAATAGTAACAAAAATATAGTTACCCAAATTAAATTCACTATATGAAATTATATAAATAATTTTTGAAAATATTGAAATAGAGGACAGCTAATAGTTAATCTTTTTCTTTCCTCCCCCAAACTTAAATTTTTAAATATGAAATAATGCAGGTGGAAAGAAAAGCTATAAATATAAATCATAACTCAGTATTGTAGGCATTTTCATCATTCTGAAATTTTTGCAGGCATTCTCAAATTTTTACTTCACCTGGTCGGTAATATTAGGAGCTTTCTACACATATAAATCATTAGAGGAATTTCTGGGTAATAAAATTTTGGAATAAGTATAGAACTAAAACATTAAATAAGCACAATATTTCCTAACACAAACACAATACTAAACAAAACAGTTAAAACTAAAATGCAAAATAAAAATCACATTACATTACAATCCACAACACTACTCAACATCTATACATGCACAATTAACTACCACACTAACTTTATAATAAAAATTAAAATTATCCAAGTACATAAAATAATAAAAATGAAAGTCCAAATACATAAACATTCATTTCTATTACAAAAAAGATTACATAAAATAAAAAATATAAACATAAGTACATCAATTTCATTCTATATCAAAATCCCATGCTATATCTTCATCTCCTTGATCAACAGGTGGATTGGGTTGATACTGAGTATATCGAGGGCACTCAGGAAATGTAACATCAGGCTCACCTCTGTAGTATCGGGCCTGAGCTTCATAAAAAGCTACCTCAAAATTTGAATGCCTCTGCAGGTACTCACTATCATAATCATGTCGGCGTTCTAAACTTCCAATCCTTTCACTTATCAATTCTATACTCTTCCGCTGCAAGGTCAACTCACTCATCAAATCAGAGAGGGTAGAGGAACTAGAAGGTGGAAGGTCATAACTTGTAGAGGGGACATCTCTACTAGTAGAAGG
>NEWO01000164.1:465443-478332 GCA_003013225.1 Phalaenopsis aphrodite | reverse complement strand
TATATCTTAAGCGACGGATCACCTAAGAAAACTCTCGATAAAAATCAGGAATCTTTTATTTTCATGAGTTCAAAAGGAAAGGGTTTTCAACGAACTTGTTTGTGAAATTTTCAATAGGGATTGGTTTAATGGGTGAAAGATTTTGTTTTAAGAATCAAAGGAAGAAAAGTAGAGGAAATTAAAGATCCAGAATAGGTTCTTGGTAATCTCCCAAACTATCCTAATGTTTGGCTCAATTTAGGATGATATTAATTTAAGTTAACTCTTGTCAGTTTTATTAATTAGGACTTAGATTTTTGTAATGATGATTTACACAAAAAGCCTAGAAAGATAGGAGGTTTTACGTCGAGTGACTACCTCAGAATCCTAAAAAAGTTAGGACATACTGCATATCGGGACTATGCAGGAGCCTAAAAAAAGGAGAGGTTTATGTCATAAAAGACAACTTCGAAATCCTAAGGATTATTATTTAAACTAAAGAAAGTGTCTTGAACAAGCTGCCCACAAAGTCTGCTCCAAGTTCCATACTGAAATGTCTTCAGGTCTTCAAGTCTTCAGATCCTCCAATCTTATTATTAAAATTTTTATTTGTTTCGATAATTTTAGAGTGAATTAATTAAAGGGTATTGGAGGTATAGTTCAAACCTAGGTCAAGGCTAAGTTTACTTAAGCTAAGTAATTCCCTAATGTTATGATTTCTAGGTTTTCCCTAATCTAAAAAAAAAAAACTTTTATTTCTTCATTATTTGTCCTTAACACATGCATTCTATGCTTGATAAAAGCAGTAAAGGAACATGCATTGAGATACATAAATCAATAAATAGAGCAAATAAAGAAACAATGTTTTATCATTTTTTTTATTAAGTTTTAATGATTTAATTAGTGGTAACCCAGTCAAGATGTCTATGGCTCCATCGTCCTGGGTTGTCAGATGCTCTAACTTACTTAGTCCGAAAGGTGGTTGCCCACCAGGACTAGAAGATTCTTGTCAACATCCACAGAATGCATCGTCCAAGGAATCTTCGTAAACTAGAACAAGAAGGGGTTTAAGTTGCGTTATGTGATCTTTGTGATTAAGATTTGATTAATTCTTGAATTACTTCATCAATTTTAGGGTTGGAATATTTTAGGTTATTTACATCTTATTGTCGGATTTTATGTGTTTTATTTTAGTTATTTTTGGTTCACTTGTTATTAATTATGTGAAGTTGACGACTTCGAAGCTGACTTAACCTCAAAGCCATGCTTTAAAGCATTGTTGTATTTGTTTTCGTTTACGTTTAATTTTTAATGCGTTTTATGTAAATTTTACCCCTCCCAATGTATTTTATTTTATTTCTTAATTAATATTCAACTTGAGGGGTTTAGGTTTAACTTAGGCTTGAGGTTTTACCTAAAAGGTTCTTCTATGTTCAACCTATGGGTTAGGTTCTAACCTTAGGTTTAGGGTAGGTTTAGCTTAAGGCTAAGCTATGATTAAGGTTTGTTTAGCCTTAAAGATCAGAGTTGGATTAGGGTTAACTAACCTAAGTTTTAGGTTAACTAATCCTATTGGTTTATGATTAACTAACCTAGGGTTTAGGTTAGCTAATTCTATTGGTTTAGGGTTAACTAACCTAAGGTTTAGGCTTAGCTAATCCTATTGGTTTAAGGTTAACTAACATAATATTTCAATTAACTAATCCTATTGGTTTAGGGTTAACTAACCTAAGTTTTATGTTAACTAATCATATGGATTAGGGTTAACTAACCTAAGGTTTAGGTTAACTAATCCTATTGGTTTAGGGCTAAGCAACCTAATGTTTAGGGTTAGCTAATCATATTGGTTTAGGGTTAATTATCCTAAGGTTTAGGTTAACTAATCCTATTGGTTTAGGGTTAACTAACCTAAGGTTTAGGCTTAGCTAATCCTATTGGTTTAGGGTTAACGTAAGGTTTAGGTTAGCTAATTCTATTGGTTTAGGGTCATTTAACCTAGGGTTTAGGTTAAGGCTGACCTAAGATTAAGGTTTAGTTTAGGATGGACCTAATGTGTATGTTAAACTAAACTATAGTTCATGTTGACTAACCTTAATCTTCAAGAAGTTCAATCTGAATTAAATGACATGATGACATAAATCTCAAGTTTAAAATGATCCAACTATTCAATTTGGACTCAGCTAAATGTTAAGTCTTCCCAGACTAGACTTGGTCTAAAGACTGACTAACCTAAAGCCCTAAATGACTAAAATTGAACTTAATGGGCAATTGACTCAATTCTTATGTTGGTTGACCAAGTATGTAATCAGTTTGAGCAGGACCTAAGGAGAATTGGCTAGGTTGGACTTAGGTTGAGCTTGGATTAGGTAAACTTAGCGTAAGTTAAACCTGAACTCTAATTAACATATTTTAATTATAAAAATTATTTTAAACATGATTTTAAAATTGTTAAACCTCTGTTAATGGTCAAATGTTCAATCAGAGAGAGTTTTACAATTTTTATAATTTTTATAATTTTTAATTTACATAAATATGTCATTTCATTCAAAAATCAAAATACAAATGTAGAGAAACTAAAATGTCTTGGAAAAATCAGAGAATCTTTCCCCAAGGCCATTTTATATTTCTCCCAAATTTCATATTTTTCCGACTTATATTTTAATTTTTATGATTTAAATACTCAAGAACTTCAAAAATTAATTTAAAAATATTTACTTGATGAAAAATTATGATTTTGGTTTTGAAAATCCCCCTCCTTTTTCTGAGTTCATAGCATTTTTTATTTTATTTTTTTGAGTTTTCTATAAAAAAGTTACGTAATTTTGAAGTTTAATTACAATTTTTGAAATAAAATAATAAAATAAAATAAAAAATTTCAACATCTCCTCCCTCCCTCGCGCGACGCCCACGGAGCAGGACCAGACGCATGCATGAAGAAAACCGACAGCCGAAACTTTCCGGAGTCCGTCCTCCGCCGATTCTCAACTAAATTTTGAGTTCTTGGGCTCGTTTTGTTCAGCTCGAAGAGTAGATCACATCCATACGGATACTTAAGTGTTTTGTGGTCTATTCTTCGATCTGGAAGGGAGGAAAGTTCGAGATTATTATTTCATGTTAAGAGATATACCTGAGTCTAAGAGGTTTGTCCTCAATTAGGTTTGAATAAGTAGGTCTTCCTGAGCTTATCCAACCCCTCGTGGCATCGTTTTGACGTAATTTTCGCGTCGGGTCGAAGGTTTGCCGGAATTTAGCTCGATTTCGGCTTTTCCGGCGACGTCGGCGTTTTCCGGCGAGGGAGGACAAATGAGAGCTGCTATTGTGTGTGTGGAGAAGGAAATGAAGAGTGGAGGGTGCTGTTGAGAGAAAGGATTTTTTTTTTCTCTTTTTTTTGTATGTTGGCTGTTTATATAGGAAGAGAGAGGGGGAGAGAGAGGGTGAAAAATTATTTTTTGTTAATTTTTAATCCCACGCCTGTGAGAAATGGGAGAGAGAGAGGGAGAGAGAGGGAGAGAGAGAGAGAGAGAGAGAGGGAGGTAGGCATGCATTATATAATATATATATATATATATATATATATATATATATATAATTGTTGCATGCGTGAGTCAATTTTCTTTTTTTTATATAATAATAATAATAATAATAATAATATTATTATTATTATTTAAATCTCTCAGTGCATTTTTTTTTGTTGAACTCGTCATCGCGGTGAAATGAACTTCCCCCTTAGGTGAAATCAATTTTCCGGACACGCCGGTTCGGTCCATTTCATCATCCGGGTCGTTTGGACCACTTTTCTGGCGATCGAGAAAAAAAATGCGGCAACTTTAATTTGCATTGAATTTTTTTTGTTTGCGATCGACCGTTTTGGAAATTGATCATGGGCCAACTAAATTCATTTGAATTCATTTGAAATTGGATCTAGACTTGTTGAATTTGAAATTAAGGTATTTGATTAGTCATGGAGCGCAATTTGGAAATTTTGGTCAAAGTGAGTGATTTTGGTCAAATTAGACTCAATGGATGGTCAAGAATTGATTTTAGGAATGATTGAGATAATTTTGGAAAAATTGAGAATTTTTGGTCCATGAGTGACATTTTGGTAATTTTGGCCGTTTTTTGTCAAAGTTGTCAAAATGTTGATTTAAAGGCTCGAGGTGGTTCAAGATGAAATTTAGAGTCAAACGACAGTGTTCGGGGTCATTTTCGATCAATGTGAACGGTTTTATGATCCTCGAAGCATTTTTTAAGTATTCATTATTTTGGTGTCGAAGTGTCAAAAAGTTATCCGGAAGTATGGTAATATTACAGTCAAAATTCTCAGGAAGACATAAAGAATGATTTGGTGTGATTTTAAGGATTTATTGGTGATTCTAGGAAGTTTTGGGAAATGGGGTATTTTGTGGGTCTAGGGGTATTTTGGTAATTTTTTGGGAAAATTAGGTATTCTTGCAATCTTTGGGTTTCAAATGGTCTAAATGATAATATCAAATAGTTTGAAGTGGGTTGTGTAATCCAATTGCGGTTTTGGGGAATTTTGTATAATCAGAATATTCAAATGGGGTGTTTTAGGGTAAACTGGGTTCAAATAATTTTGGTCAGCCCCATAGGTGTAATGACTGGAACATTATGATATGAAAATGCAATGTTTTTTATGATCCTGGGGGTTATGAATGATGATACGATGCATTGGAGTCCAAAAAAGGTGTAGAACAGTGCAAGACTTTCCTATGGTTTAAAGGTCCTATAGGAATTCTCATTAGGGTTCCCTTATGTAATTTCTAATCTTTGTATTAAAAAAATTATTGATCACATATAGAACCAACATAGAGAACAAAAATTTGGCTGAAATGTCTAAGAAGAAGGTGGGTTCCATGTCTAAGATGCTAAGATAGTCATCAGGAAAGTCCTAAGGCTAGATCCTAATCACTAAAGGAAAGACCCAAAACCCTCACCCAAAAGTGAGGTCAACATGCGTATAAATTTGTTGTTAAAATCTGATCAAATTCTTTCTCATGCTCTATATATTTTTCAATATTAGATGATGGAGAAAGATTGGTAGGTATAAATCGATCCTGTTTCTTCAAGTTGGGCGGAATTTGAAGAGCATATTTGCCAATTTTCTTTAAGTAACTCATGGCAAAATCAAGCGCAGTATATTGTATTTTGCTGATTGTAGCTGTTGTTTATTTGCTGCCCATATGACCCTTTCAACCTTAAATTATCTCATATCTGTTTGTGGGAATTGGCTTTGCTCTGTAGCAGTAAGAAAAATCTATTGAAATAAATTCTTCTATTTGTGGGGATAGCTACTGATGCGAGGTTTGGATAACTTTGTTGATCCAATCTGTCAGATTCTGCGAGCTACATGGAAGGCATTATCTTAATTTATCAAGAGGACAAAATTATAATTCGTACACATTCCTTAGATTGTATGTAGTACAAAAGGATGGAATGTATGAAGATGCCCCAACAATTTTTTTAAAGTTCTTTTATAGGTTGGTTATGGAAAGGAGTCTTTGTTGATTGGAAGTTATGTAACTTTTTTTTTCTATTGAAGTAATAAAGATGTTTGAATCCTTTCCTATGGATGTAGGTCACTTTGACCGAACCATGTAAATTTATTGTGTTTTTTTAAATATTTGTTCTATACTATCTTTGATCATGGTGCTGCTTGGATAACATTTGTGTTGATGTTAAATTACTCTGTGAATATGCTCGTTTAGAAAATATGGATTTATCTGCATTTAATTATGTCTTTCAGTGGTTGGATAGTTTCATTTTGGCACCTTCTTATCTCAGCTTTGTGGGTGTCTGTGTTCTGTGTTTTTTCATATGTTACACTTCACTCTTCAAAGAGAAATCATAAGTTTATGGGTTTGTGGAAAGTTTTACAATGGCTTACCGTACTTTTGTTAGAGAAAGAAAGAAAAACATTAAATTTCCATTAGGGTTCGATAATTAGTTTGAGTATTTTAAATGAAATGATTTGCTATACTATTGCATTTTATACTAATAATATTTCACTGTTATTTTATCTCATATTGCAATTTCCAGGACATCCCGACGACTGGTCTGCCACTGTGACCTCCAAACTTCCCTTAAGACATCACGTCAACCACACAGATATAAGAGAAATTTCTATAATTGCCCATAGAGCATCCCAAAATAGTGTCACTTCTTTCGTTGGGCAGACAGTTTGGCAGATTCCCCTGACGACAATAATCAGGAATGGAGAGCATCACTCAAGGAAAGTCTAGCACGAGAGCTACACTGCCTTAAAGTTAAAAATAACATAATCATCTTATTAGTTGTCATTGTAATTTTTTTGACTTCTTTTTTACTCTCTTAAATGTCACTGTGACGTGAGATGTGTACCTGTAATTTTGAACTTTTTTGTAATTAAAGTTTAGCCATAAAAGTCTCATGCTTATGCTTTTCAGGGCTCAATATTAAGTGAGTGGTGTATCTGAATAATTTGTTTTATTTAGAAATGAATTTCAGTGTCTGAAGTTTTAGAAATCTGGCTCTTACAATCTTCTTTTAAATAGTTTTACCAAATAGGGGCAGCATGATCATTTTTCCTCAAACAACTACTCCACAGTTGCACCAAACAGATAACTAGCTTCCCTGCAGCTACTTCCCCACAACAGCTTCCTGGTGCAGTGCGACTGCATGCCCCAAATAGACCCTAAAAAAGCTAGTGTTATGGGGTATTAACTCTAAAGGTATCATGATAATTTTGAGAATCTTACACCCTAACCCTAATTTTAAATTAGATCAAAGTGAAATGAGATAAAATTTATGATAAATGGCTCAATAAAGTGATTGAAACACAAAGGGTAATTTGGGTAGTAAACCATCCATGACATTTTCTAAAAAGGTGTAAAATTGTAACTAATTTAATTATTATATATAGGTGAATGAGGATTTGGAAGATCTAAGAGTGACTGGTATGGGTTAGCTGATTTGAACCCACAAACAATGGTCAAACAAAATCCAATCTTTTCATTAAAGATTAGGCACACTTCATTAACCTTTTCAAAAAATTACAAGTTTGCCCTTCAACCTTTAGTAGTGAATTGGGTTTAATTTAATACCATTTGAGGAATATTCAAAGAAGAAAATCAAGGTGATAATGAAATATTTTAAAAAACTACAAGCTAAAGCCCAATTGAGGGGAAAGGGTGCAAAATTTTTAAATTACTATGAACACAAGCTCAGTGGTGTTTACCTACATAAGTCATAATACATTGAAAGTTGACCATCCGACATACTCATGAGCTGATTAAGATATCAACAAACTTACACTAAGCAAAATTTAAGGTATAATAATATAACTCTTAATTCAACACGTGTTGATCAACTTAATAGTATAGTAAAACCAATTGAACTTGAAATAGTCCAAAAACTTTTAAAGTTGCTCAGAATCTTCCTCTGAATACCTTTACTAGTTGTTGAATATTCCATAGGATATTTAGGCTCATTATAATTTGTTGAGGAAAATCATCCTCAAATCATAAAGACTCACCAATATATGATTCAAGCCCCGTTTAAATTAACACGTATTAGCAAGAATTATCCCATAACAACTTAACCCAAAGTAATATCCAATGCTCAATGGGTTGGGCTTTAAAACCTTATGCATAAACTCTCCTTGCTAATTGGAGACATGTGAAGCATGAAAATTTTTATGGACCATCAGATTGACATATAATTTGGACGTGTTGGCGTTATGGGTGGTGATGACAAAGGCATCTGGTGATAAATTTGGGATGGCAGAATAATATTGTATCTCCTGACCCGGGGACCTTGTAAGGGTACAAGATTGGTACTACTATTCACCAACATTTGACAAGAAATAACCATTGTTTTCTGAGGTAGCTGGTGGTTCTGGCTCGACAGTATAATTGCCTCGTGGATAGTCTGATTTACAAAATATATAATACAATGAAAAAACAACTATATTTCTTGTGAAACTAATATTTAGGTAGCTAAGTAAAAATCTACCTTACTTTTATGCATGACGAATTATAAATTTTGAGCGTTACTTTCTAAATGTCCACTTATCGATTACTTGGACTAGAGCTAAGAACTGGCCTCCTTTGACCATCTTTCTGGTAATTTCTAGTTGATGTTGGACTTTATACACATAGATTGCTAATGGTTGCCTACAAAGTTCTTCAGAAATGATAAATTTGAGCCTATCCCTAACTTGAAATACTAATGTCCAGTTCCGATCTTTCATATATGTCTGCCAATTACTTTTATGCAAATATACATGTCAACATACCTCATATTTAAGTTTAAAAAATTTTTGATGCTTGTGGCCATTGCAATTTCATTAAGGGCGGTAGGAACACACTAACATTTTCCATTTCACCACATTTTATTGTATATATTTTGCTTATTCATGCAACAATTTATTTTGATACTTATTATACCTTAAAAAAGACCCTCAAGGTAGAGAATAGTAGGCCACCTGTTTAGGAGGAAACCCGTAGAGAACTCAATGACATAACAATAACAACAACCTATTCAACTTAAGTACACTTGATAAAGCCAAACACTACAATGAAGAACCCAAAAAGAGTTGTTCATAAGACAAACAAAGAAGTTGCAAGCAAATGACAGACAACTTCAGATGACGATCAAGATGAAACATGAAGCTAAGGATGATCTTCAATAAAAATTTTCTTAGTGTTAAATAACATAAACCCCTAGGACTTCGAGTTAGTTCATTTGTCACGACGTAAATCACAACTCTATATTTTAGGCTTTTGCATAATCGTGTTGTGCAATAGAAGTTTTAACTCTTTCTAGGATTTCAAGTTTGTTTGTTCGGTACGACGTAAACCTTCCTATATTCCTAGACTATTTGCATGATCATATATTATGCAAATATATGCCTTAATTTTAAGAAATGACAAAAGTAATAAGTAAATAATTTTATTTACAAAACATAAAATCAAACAATAGGTTAGTTTGGGAGGTCACTGAGGTTCTCCTCAAAATTTGTGACAACCCCTACTTCTGGCTCCTTTGATGTCCAAAATAACTCCTCATATTTGGTCCATTCTCACTTGATATTTCCTGCAAACAATCATGGAAACTCAAATTTGAATTGTTAACCCCTGATCTTAATCAAGAGTTTTCTTAGGCGACTTTGGTGGCCTAATATCTAATTAACTATAATGGCTTGCCTCTACAGGAAATTAGGAACCGAGATAATCTAAACACTATCGAGTATTTATATAAGATAGGGGAATTGTCAGACACAATTTTCATAAACTAAGAGGATGTCATAAATTTCTCAGTTTACATAATTGAGCCCACCGTCAAGTGATACACTTATCTCTTAAGATGACTATCATTTGTAGTATTAAGCTCGATTATTTAAACTGTTAGATTTATGAGATCCCATGGTCTCATTTTCTAAAATTAAAACACATTTATTAAATCAAAGTTATATACTTATTAAACAAAAATACATATTTTCCAAAACAACTATAGATAGACCGACGGTCAACACCTACTAAAATTATCAATTAAACTTAAGGCCAATAAAACCTAATTCACTAAATAAATCACTAACCTAAAACTAAACACCAAAGTTAAATCAACAAAGCAAATACAATTAAATTCATTCCTAAAAATTCATTTAACCCTAAAATTAAAATTGACTATACCATAAGCAGAATTATAATTAATGCAACCCAAATTCATCAAATGTATCAAATCAAAATTAAAATCCTAAACTCTAGATATCAAGTAAAGATCACTGAAATTTACATGTAAAACTAAACTTAAGGAACTTAGTTAGCATAAACTAAAACCAAATTCTTAATAGTCCAAACCTAAAGTTCAAGCTCAAAGGCCCATAACCCAAACTCCATTAACCTAAAACTAAGACATGACTCAGTAACTAACTAAGAAAACCAAATGAAATAAGGATTTAATTAAGCTTAAGAAAAACACTAAAAGACAAAATCCATGATGATAAATTCCAAAAATCCACCAAGTTTCAACTTGATCAAGCTACGCCTAAATTGACTCATCAAAGACCAAGGGTGGACTAAAATGGAGCTTAACTACCAAGTCCAAGCTCTCCGTAATCAACCTTAGCTCCCCCTATGCCATGTCCACCACCATTGGTGCTTACCATGCTTAAAACTTTAACAAATGGAAAAGCTCTCTCCCTTTATCTAATGCCTCTTCTTAGGCTATTCCAAATCTCAGATAAGCTCACAAAAGATCTCCAAGCTTCCCCAGGCTCCCCTATGGCCTCCCATGGCCATAAGAGCTCCAACCCAAGAACAATCCAAGTGATCTAAGCTTTGTAATCCCTTAACCAAACCATATGACCTTGCTACCAAAATTGAAGCCACAAAACTTAACGGCTCATCCTCACCATTTCCAAGCTATTCCCATGATACACCTAATAAATGATTACTTTTTCATATATATTTTATGCTCAATTTTAATGATTTTTAATGATATTACACTTTAAAGGAAGGTATTTTGCATATTTTTGGTTTCAGGGACAAGAAATGGAGTTTTGGAGAAAAAAAGAAAAAGACGGTGCAATTTGGAGCAAAAACTAACAAGAAATAAAATTCTATCCTGATACTTTTCGATATGACTTTCTATGCTTAATCTCTTTTACACTTCTGATACATTTTTGAAAGAAATTATACTTTTTAAAAAAGGTTGTTTTATGTTTATTTTGTAGGTCTATCAGTTAGGAACACAACACAACTGAAACGGGGTAAAACAGAGCCAAACGAAACAAAATGGTGGAGATATGCAGAGTGGGTGCTGAAGGTGCCAGAGTGCAAAAAGCAATGCAAAAACGGAACTGACAGTGCCCGAGACGGTTTGGACGCGATCCTGGGTGAATTTCTAGAAGATTAAATGTATTTAGACACTTTTTGGAAGGTTTCTTGAGGCATCTCTTGAGAAATTCGTTCCTACACTATAATAGAGTGCTTTTATGTCAAAAAAAGTGGTGTGTGTGAGTGAAAAAAACATGGAGAATGTTTAGAGATCCTTAAATAAGAGTAGAAATGTAGATTTCTACCTTTTTTGGAGAGATTGGTGAAGGGATTTTGAGATAATATCTAAGGGAATGTTCTAGCATTGCATAGATCAGCATGAGACTTTGTGGGAGAGATTTTCATCTTTATTTCAAGGGGAAAAAACTAAGTATTGTGTTCTTCATTATCTTATGATTTTGTAAACACTTATCTAGTGGATTTATTTTTAGATTAATGAAGTTTTTCATTGTGTTTTCTTCATGCTTTGTGATATGTTTCTCTTACTCTTTCTTCTATTTTGGAAATAGTGGCGTGAGAAGATTATGCCGTTTTTTCCTTTTTTTTGTGGAATTAGTAGGATTCATGTTTAGGATATTGGGATGCATGCTTGAAGAAGTTTTAATTATAAATGTGATGGTTTTTAGTTGCACTTCATTTACATTACAAAAAGGGTTCGTTGTAGTGTTAGAATTTTTTGTAATTGCATTAAGACCCGAGAGGGCGGTGTAATTCTTAACAAAGTAGAACCACATTCAAATTCCATGGATGGTGAAGTTCATGGGAGTTGAGTGCAAATAAATAGGGAAATATATATATTGTTGGGCGTAGAATTAGAGATTTTAGGGTGACAGACTAAAATCCCCAATTTGGTATTAAAGTTTAAGAACTAAAGCTAGTGTTAGCCTTCAGGGGAAGGGAAGTGGGAGCTTTGGAGTGAGAGCCAATATCCTCCCAGTCTAACCACAGATTTAGGGACTAACCTAAGATTAGCCAATGATTTCTATAACACTGAATCACGGTAGAGAACTAAAATTGCTCTTATTTGGCACATACAATATTTAATGTATCTCATTCCTTTACGTTATCCAATTCACTACATAAAAATAGTAGTTTTTAACTTCTCTAAATTCTCCAAACCAATTCATCTAAAAAGAGGTTATCTTTAGAATTAATATTTACATTTAGGAATAGTTACTATCCTTATATTTACATTCACATTTAGGAGTAGTTTCTAGATAAAACACCATTTTAATCGACATTTCAAACTAAGGACTAATAGTAGTAGACTGGAATTTGACTAAGGACATCTTTCCTCGCTTCCTCATGGGATCAATATTCCGGGCTTAATCAGAAAGTCCTATATTACTTGAAGCAATACGTGCACTTGCATAGAATCCATAGTGTGTGAACTATTTGTTATATTTTATAATATTTCAATTTTGTATATTAGCTGCTAAATATAAATTGAGTCAACTTTGTGGCTATCTTTTGAAAGCTAAATTACTGCGTAATTATG
Organism: Phalaenopsis aphrodite; assembly: GCA_003013225.1. Lineage (NCBI taxonomy): Eukaryota > Viridiplantae > Streptophyta > Magnoliopsida > Asparagales > Orchidaceae > Phalaenopsis > Phalaenopsis aphrodite. The sequence goes on along the minus strand of NEWO01000164.1, from coordinate 466,020 downwards.
GGTCGGGTTAGTTTTTGGCACCGTCTTAGGGGAATTGAATTAACATATAACACGCAGAAAAACAACACACACTAGGGGTGCATCAAGTTTTTGGCGCAGTTGTCGGGGATGCTTCAAAGAACTTTAGGAGAATTTTAGTTGAAGTAATTAGACTTAAACATGGAAAATAGTAGCGTCATAAAAACAATTTTTTTGTGTAAAGTGTTTTTTTACGAAACAATGTTATGAAAAAGGTGTTTGTGTCAGCAACAAGGTGTTTATGAAAATGTTTTATTGTATTGAATATATTTTTTATTTTGTTTGTTTAATTGTTAATTTATTTCTTGTTGTGTGTATGCGAAATAAAGGTTCTGTAGGACTCGTGCCTTATGATCCCGAGTTAGAAAAAAGAAAAAAATAATAAAAAAAAACAGAAAGGACTTGAAGAACTAAAATTGGAAATGGAAAACATTCAAAGTAATAATTTGAAAATTCAACATAAATCATTGAAGGATTATGTATATCCTACAATAGTTGAAATTCACTCAAGTATACAAACCTCTATCGTATAAGCTAACTCATTTGAAATAAATACAGA
>NEWO01000164.1:451753-465307 GCA_003013225.1 Phalaenopsis aphrodite | reverse complement strand
TGGGGGAACTACTTCAGAGGATCCCTATTTACACTTATCTAGTTTTCTAGAACTTTGTGCTACATTTTGTTATAATGCACATGCCAGAAGATGTTGTTAGACTAAGGCTTTTTCCTTTCTCACTAAGGGATAAGGCTAAATTGTGGTTATACTCATTAGCACCTGACTCTATTAAAAATTGGGAGGAGTTAACTCGGAAATTCCTAGTTACGTATTTCCACCTTCAAGGACTACTAAACTTAGAAATGATATTATCTCATTTTGTCAGTATGAAGGGGAATCAATATACAAAGCTTGGGAAAGATTTAAGGAACTCATAAGAAAGTGTCCACACCATGCTCTGCCTGATTGGTTAATCATTCAAACTTTTTACAATAGGTTAGTAGGATCCCTTAGGTTTACAATTGACGCTGTCGCTGGTGGATCATTAATGTCAAAACCATTTGATGAAACATATGTGTTAATTGAATTAATGGCTACAAATGAATTTCAGTGGCCCTCTACTTGGGTAAATCCTAAAAAGGTTGCCAGTGTTCATGATACATATGTGATTGCAATTCTTGCATCTCAAGTTACTACAATATCAAAAAAGTTGGATCAATTTGGAATGAACCAGCCTCAATTTACTCCAGTGAGGAAAGTTCATTAGGACATATGATTGATTTTAACTTATCATATGAGACTTTAAATACCATAAACAACTTGTATTCTAACTTTTACAACCCAAGTTGGAAGAACAATCCTAATTTTAACTAGAATCAAACTACTTCGGGTGGAAACCAACAATGAGAAAATAATCATGCAAATCCTAATGGAAGTTGGAATTAATAGGGAAACACAAGTTATAGACTTTCATATTCACTGGACTCTAACAATGATCAGCAATTTGAGGATAAGAAGATGTTTATAGAATATGTGGTATTGCAAATGGGAAACCAGTTGCAAAGTCAAAATGCTGCCATTAGAAATATAGAGAATCAACTAGGACAAGTTGCTAATTCACTTAGCAATATACCCCAAGGAACACTTCGTAGCAACACTGTGATCAACTCTAAAGAGAACAATAATGAACAGGTAGAAGCTGCCTAATTAAGAAGTGGAAGAGAGATAGAGGATTTCATTAGAAAAGAGAAAGAAATTGTGAGAGAAACAAAGAAAAATAAAAGACACAAAGAACATGTTCCTAAAGATCTGGAAAAATTAATATCTCCAACTAAAATCAATTTAGAAAGACCACCACCTTCATTTCCTCAAAGACTTAGACAACATGAGTTGGATAAATAATTTTCGAAGTTCATGGACGTACTTAAGAAGTTAACGATAAATATTCCTTTCGTTGAAGCTTTAGAATAAATGCTAAGTTATGCAAAATTTATGAAAGAGATATTGAACAAGAAAAGGAAATTTAGGGATTACGAGACAGTTACACTAAGTGAGGAGTGCAGTACTATATTTCAGAAAAATCTTCCTAAGAAACTTAAAGATCCTTCTAACTTAACAATTCCTTGTGTATTTGGAGAAAGATTATATGGAAAAGCTTTATGCCATTTAGGATCGAGCATTAATGTGATACCTCTATTAGACGGTTAGGTTTAGCCGATATTTCTCCCACTACTGTAACCCTTCAGTTAACTGATTTATCTATCATTTATCAAAAAGTGGTTATAGAAGATGTGCTTGTTAAAGTGGATAAATTTATCTTTCCTATGGACTTTATTGTATTAGATGTGGAGGAAGATAAATAAAATCCCATTATTTTGGGGAGACCTTTTCTTGTTACTGGACAAACTATGATAGATGTGAAAAAAAGGAAAGTTGACTATGAATATTAATGACCAAGAAGTCACTTTTGATGTGTTAAAGGCTATGAAATATCTTGCTGAGAGAAAAGATGATTGTTTTTGGATGGATGAAATTGATTATCTAAATAAAGACTATTTTCAAGAAAGTTTTGAGAGTAAGTTAACAGATGAGATAGAAATGGACTTTCATGATGAGTCTAAAATGTTGTTTAAGGAAGACTATATGTTGTTCAGGAGAGGTGCGAAATGATGGACGTTACTGAAAAAAGTAAACTTTTAATTTTATATGTTGAAAAATCTCATGAACTTAAAATGAATATACCCCATATAATTTTAAAGCCTACATATTTAAAGAATTCATCTACACCACCAGTCTTTATTTCTTCATATTCAACTCAATCACTAGATGAACCTGAATTGAATGATGAAATCAGTAAAAGATCTCTTATGAAAGAGTTATTAAAAATCACTAAATGACATATTTCGTGGTATACAAACAAAATGAATGTGATTCTGATGTTGGGACAAATTATTAATGCAATTAACAGTTACCCCCAGAGATTCTACCTGGTGACCTTGAGATAAACCCTAAGCAGATGAATGATGAGCAATATAAAGTTATCGAACAAATATTTAGAAAAGAATTTGAAGATATGTTTCAAAAGAACTTCGAGTTGAGAGATGAGGATAAGGAGATTGAAAGACCAATAGAAGAATTTCCTAAGGAATTAGAAAAACCTATTTCCTCAACTAAGATAAATATAAAAAGACCACCTTCACCATTTACTTAGTACCAAGGGGAAGAATTTGAAGATAACTTGAAATAGAAGAGTAATCTAGTAGAATTTGATCCAAAATTTGAATTATCTAAAGAGAATCTGATCCAAAATTTGGGAGATCTTTAATTAATTTATAGAGATCTATTTCTTATAAATTTTAAGAATGATATTAATATGAAAATTGAAAAAACAGAAGAATATTGGATCTAGAAGGAAATATGAGGAATAATGATATGAATCAATCTAAAAAGGAAGAGCTGAAAGAAAAATTTTAATTCGAGGACTTTATAGGAATTCCTGGATCTAGAAAAGATGGGGTGATTGATCAAGGATTACTTAATTGGAATTTTGATCCAGGTGGAATCATTTATCAGCTGACGACGTTAAATAAAGTGTTTCATGGGGGCAACCCATAGTTATCAGTGTGGTTTGATTTAGTGTGCTTAACAGTTATGATTGTTAGTGTTGTATTGTGTTTGCTTTAGTGTGGATTGATCAGTTTGCTTGATGATTGGTAGATGTTTGGATTATTAGTGGTTTGATTTGCTTTTTGTGTGTCATGAGGGAAGTGATTTCTTAACTTCTTATTATGGTTAGACTTGTATGTTCTTTTGTAGTAGTTGGATTGACGAGTCCACTACAACTGGAGTCTCACCTGGACTTGAGTTTTATAAGTGACATCAACAGTGACAGTTCCATCTCAATTTTGTTACTTCTTTTCGTTGACCTTCTTTTCATTTGATAGGAGTAGCTAACCTATTTGATGAGTAACTTATGGATGATCTTACACTATCCTTATAACTATTAGAGGTGCTTAATTTAAGGGATTAGATGATGTCTGAGATTGGTGCCTAGGAGCCAATATATCAGGGATAATCTTATCTTTGGGATCATACTCAATAAAATAATTTATAAGTACCCAATATATCAGTGTAGTGATTCTGTTAGAAATTGGAAGTAAGTTAGTGAGATGCAACTAGCTAAATGAAGAATTGACCTCATTTATTATGTGTGTTTGTGTTACATATTATATAAGACTTAAAGAACACTTTTATATTCCAATGCTGATACATGTTATGCTAGTTAGATTTTGGTTTAGTTAATTTCTTTTTGACATATTTAGTTTAGATTTACTTTCTACTGCATGTTTTCTATCTTGATAAATAATTGTAGATGTTTTTTTATAGAGATTTGTGGTAGATAAAATTTCTAAATTGTTTTTCTTCCTACTAATATTTTCTGCACTAAATGTTATATATGTTAAAAATCAAGTTTTGGGGTAGGAAGAGAAATAGATTTTAAAGCTAAGTACACTTCCTTTTAGTTTAGTATTATTGCATGCATGTTTTAGGCTAGATTTACTTTTTCCTGCAGTCATTCTATTCTGATTATGAATGTATATGAATTTGATAAGATGTTGTAGTAGTTAATAGATTCAACTTTTACTTTTTCTTTCTATTACATTTTACATAATTGATTGCAAAATATTTAAAAATTTAATTTTAGGGGGAAGAAAAGTTTCTTTAAAGAATGAAACTAAATTTTATTTGTCTTCAATTAACTATATTTTAAAAATATAATTTAACATGAACTTTCGTATTAGAGGCTAACTTTTGATAACTATATTTGTGTTTCTAAATATATAGTAGACTTAAGTAAAAGTTTTCAATAATGAAAGTTGATTCTAGAGTTAAGATATTTGGTACGAAAGAATAAGACTATGCTTTTTCTATTTAAAGTAAAGGAAATTGTATTTTTGAAGTATTAAGAATCTTAGAGTTTCATGTAAGAAGAAAAGAATGAGGCTTTATGAAAAATCTTCAAAGCTAATATGAATTTATAAAGTGAAGGAATGTGAAAAGTTTTTAACTTTAAGAAGAGGATAGTGAAGTTCAAAATTATTAAAGACTATCTAGATATAGTAATCCTCACATGAACAAGAAGAAAAAAGAAAGGATTGAAAATGATCCTGAAAGAAAAGAAAAAGAAAAGCTAAAAGGAAAAGAAAATAAAAAATGAAAAAAAGAAAAGAAAAGAAAATTATGTGAGAAGAAGCTTGAGGAGATGCCTAATAAAAAATTGGCTTCACTTGAATCAACTTGAGAAAGAAGGCTTTATTACATTTTCTAAACTTGTATTTGAGTATCAACATCCTTCTAATAAAGATCTCATGAAGTTCTTTTTAATATGGATATTCTAAGTGACTTTAATATGACAAACTACAATTCTTCTTGAAATGAATAGAGAATCAAAAATCTTAGACTTGACTACTATATGTTCTTATACTTTTAGTTTTGACTTAAGTTATTAAAAAAATTTCTCAAGTTGTGCTATTATATTTAGTAGACCAAATTATAAAAATTTAGAAGTTAAACTCTCTACCATTAGTTATAACTTTTATGTAGTAAATGTGTTACTTGAGGACAAATAACAGTTAAGTTTGGGGGATTTTGATATGCCTAAAAAATGACTACTTTTTCATATATATTTTATGTTCAATTTTAATGATTTTTAATGATATTACACTTTAAAGGAAGATATTTTACATATTTTTGGTTTCAGGGACAAGAAATTGAGTTTTGAAGAAAAAGAAGCAAAAACGGTGCAATTTGGAGCAAAAACGAGCAAGAAATAAAATTCTATCTTGGCACATTTCGATATGTCTTTCTATGATTAATCTCTTTTATACTTATCACATATTTTTGAATGAAATTACACTTTAAAGGAATGTTGTTTTTATGCTTATTTTATGGGTCTATCTATTAGGAATACAACACAACTGAAACGGGGCAAAACGAAGCTAAAACGGAGCCAAACGAAGCAAAATGGTGGAGCTGCGCAGGGTGGGAGCCGAAGGCTCAAGAACCAGCGCCGACGGTGCCAGAGTGCAGAAAGCGATTCCAAAATAGCATCAACAGCACACGAGACGGTTTGGACACAATCTTGGGTAAATTTCTAGAATATTCAATGTATTTGAACGCTTTTTGGAAGGTTGCTTGAGGCATCTCTTGGGAAATTCATCTCTACACTATAAGAGATTGCTTTTATCTCAAAAAAAGTAGTTTGTGTGAGTGGAAAAACATGGAGAATGTTTAGAGATCTTAAAATAGGAGTAAAAATGTAGATTTCTACCTTTTTTGAGAGATTGGTGAGAGGATTTTGAGAGAATCTGTAAGGGAATATTCTAGCATTGTATGGATCAGCGGGAGACTTTATGAGATTTTCATCTTTCTTTCAAGGGGAAAAAGCTAAGTATTGTGTTCTTCATTATCTTATGATTTTGTAAACACTTATCTAGTGGATTTTCTTTGATTTAATGAAGTTTTTTGTTGTGTTTTCTTCGTGTTTTGTGATATGTTTCTCTTACTCTTTCTTATCTTTTGAAAATAGTAGCATGAGAAGATTATGTCGTTATTTTCTTTTTACTTTTATTTTGTAATGAGTAAAATTCATGTTTAGGATATTGGGATGCATGCTTGAAGAAGTTTTAATTATAAATGTGATGGTTTTTACTTACACTTCATTTACATTACAATAAGGGTCCATTGTAGTGTTAAAATTTGTTGTAATTGCATTAAGACCCGAGACGGTGGTGTAATTCTCAACAAAGTGCAACCACATTCAAATTCAATGAATGGTGAAGTTCATGGGGGTTGAGTGCAAATATATAAGAAAATATATATATTGTTGGGCGTAGAATTAGATATTTTAGGGTGACAAACTAAAATCCCTAATTTGGTCTTAGAGTTTAAGAATTAAAGCGAATGTTTGCTTTCAGGGGAAGGGAAGTGGGAGCTCTAGAGTGAGAGCTAGTATCCTCCCAGTCTAACCGGTTATTTAGGGACTAAACCTGAGATTAGCCAATGATTTTCAATAACACTGAATTAGGGTAGAGAATTAAAACTACTCCTATTTGGCACATATAATATTTAATGTATCTCATTCATTTATGTTATTCAATTCACTACATAAGAATAGTAGTTTTTAACATCTTTAAATTCTCCAAACCAATTTATCCAAAAAGGGGTTATATTTAGAATTAATATTCACACTTAGGAATAGTTACTATCCTTACATTTAACACTCGTATTTAGAAGTAGTTGCTAGATAAAACACCATTTTAATCGACATTTCAAACTAAGGACTAATCGTAATAGACTAAAATTTGACAAACGACATCTTTCCTTGCTTACTCGTGGGATCAATATTCGGGGCTTAATCATAAAGTCTTGTATTACTTGAAGCGATACATACACTTGCGTAGAATCTATAGTGTGTGAATTATTTGCTATATTTTATAATATTTCAATTTTGTATATTAGCTGCTAAATATAAATTAGGTCAAGTTTTTTGTCGTCTTTTGAAAGCTAAATTATTGCGTAATTACGGGTCGAGTCAAGTTTTTGACATAGTCTCAGGGGAATTGAATTGACATAAAACACGCAAAAAAATAACACACACTAGAGGCGCATCATCCCACCACTCCACAACACTAATTTCATCAACTAAAACTAGGAAATTTCAAGGCGTCACATTTAAACCCTTAAAAACTCAAAACTAACCACCTTCCCATTCAAATCCCCTTTGCCTCGCACCATCTAGTCTATCCCAACACCAACTCGCTCTCACATTTGGTCTAGAGCATACAATACGTCAATTTCAATTCAAATTAAGGCTTGGAGGAGGTGCACATGACCATGTCGAAGCTTTCCAACCATTCCAATTGAGACCTCCCCTTTTGGACTCTGGTGATGATCAATAACTTAAAACTACCCATGATTTTGGTCATTTGTGAAACAAACATGAAATTCATGCCTACTTTGCCAAATAAATGTAATCTCTAGGCTTAAATAAAGTTATAGGATGAATCACAATGAGCTTTAGTGCACTATAGCTCAAGATTTTAACCCTAGGAAGTGTGTGGTGTGCCCTTTCTATCACATTTGGGATGATGACGAAGCATTGTCTGATCCACACTATTTAAAAAATATGGTTCTGATCGATTCAAATTATAAAACGGTGAAGCAGTGGAACAACAGATCCTTGCCATCTCAGTGGCTTGCGTGGACAACGGAGCACCATATGACCTTTTGACGACTCTAAGAATCTAGCCAGCGCCATGTGGATAAGTAGGAAAATCAAATTTTTTTTATGTAATTAAATCAAGAAAATATTAAAACCATTTTAAAAATCACAACTTGATAAATGAAAATTACAAAAATAAAATAAAAAAACCTCTGAACTTAGTAGAGTGAAAATAATTTTATAAAAATATAAATTAAATAATTTAGTTTATAATTAATTTTAAAATAAATTAAAACCTCTAAATGCTTAAAAAGTTATAAAAAAATTAAACATATAAGAAGACACACCCAAATCACCCACTAAACTTCTAACTCTACTCTTTCTTTTTCACGAACTTCAGAGTCCTCATAATATTCCTCCCTATTCTCCTTTGAAAAATTGCTCTGAAAACTACCCAAACTCCCTCGAAGAGGTGGCCTGAATCACAAAAAAATTATGCATTTTTTGATACTGGTGCCTATGTGTCACTCCATTTTGGGGCTAAAGCCTTGACATTCAAAACTGGCACCATGGTGTCAGTGGTTGACGGCTAAGCGTCAACATCTTGGGTTACTTTTGGGTGTCGGGCGCCTGAGTGCCACTCTGATTTGGCATCATAGCCTCATCCTTCAGTTGACTGACACCTAGGTGCCCAACTCCTGGTGTCATGGCCTCAGGCTTCACAAAATCTATTTTTTCTCCAAATATTCTCTTTTTCGCTCCATGTTCCTTCCGTTTTGTTCCATTCATAATACCTATTATACCCGTAAGAAAAACACAAAAATATCTTTCTTTAAAGTGAAATTTCATTTAAAAAGAAGTGCAAAACATAAATAAATTCATGCAATCTTTTCACACATCAAAATCCCCCAAAATTAAATGTTTCTTGTTCTCAAGTAACACTATATTTTTAAAAACCAGATCTGTTAATTTGAGGTAGTGAGTTTTGTTAAATTTTTCTACAATTTTGCCTTAGAAATGTCTTAGTGCAACTTAAGAGAAATTTTAGTAAATCAGCCTGTACTAGGGTGTAAGAACATCTTGTATTCAACTTAGGAATCCTGGTTTTTCTTTTTACTTCAAAAATTACTAAAATTTTTCAAACTTGGGATCAAAAAGTATAAAAACATAATTTAAGCACTCAATTGATAAAAATATCACTAATACCTTTTTTTAATGAAATCAACCTTAGGAATGTATCTAAGTCTTTTTTTTTATGATGGCTCAAGTGAAACTGATTTTTAATTAGGTTTCATCAAACTTCTCCTCACTTTTCATATCCTTTTTCTTTCTTTTTTTACTTTTTCTATATTTTTTTCTTTTAGGATCACTTTCAATCCTTACTATTTTAGTGTGATGATTACTATATCTGAATAGACATTTAATAGTTTTGATTTTCATTATCCTCCCCCTAAAGTTGAAAACCCATCACTTCCCTTCACTTTTAAAATTATCAGTATTAGTATAAAATAGGGTTCAACAGAGGCTCAATTCTTTTAAAAGTATAAATTTAAGAATGCTAGTTTTCTTCAAATGTTAAAATCATTTCTACATTAAATAGTAAAATCATTTTCTTAATTATTTCCTTCAAAATACCTTAATTCTAGAACAAACCTATTTACTTCAAATCTCAACTAAACATTCTATATCATTTGTAAAATCAAAATTGTAGTAATCTAAAAACAAGACCCAGTTATTTTAAGCTGATGTCAAATTTGAATTTAGTCTACTAAGGTCAAATAAAGTTAAATTTTAAAAACTTTTTCTCTCCCCGCAAACTTGATTTTTAACATGTATAGAATTGAATGCATAAATATAAGTAGGGAGGAATTTACATTCATACCACCTACAACATTTGCATATTGCAAGAATAACAATTTAAAGTATTTCATACAGGTAGGTAGTAACAAGCATAAATAAAGAAGATGGGTGAATAAAAACTACAACAACAAAAATATGAACATCAAAGCAGGTAAAAATAAGCTCATAATAATAAAATATTAATTAAACTAAAAAGTTCAACAGGAAAGTAGCAAACAATCACAAATATCCAACAAAATATATATAAGTCCAGTACATCCACCATAAGTACATAAATAAATAAAGCTTTCCACAAATGCTTCAAAGCTCATAAACCCCCTCAGAAATTAATTTCTTGGAGTTCGACTGTTTGTTGTATTGCTCCTGAGCTTTGGGTTTTACAAATTTCTTGGAGTTAAATTTTGGCATAGGTTTGAGTTTGGTTTTGGGAGCCATGATAAAAAAAATGAGAGGTAGAACTTGATAGTGGTGGATAAAATATGCAAGCTATGGGCTAAATCAATATTTCCCAAAAAATCTCCAAATTTTCAAAAATCTCAAAAAAATTTAGTGGAAGAAGAAAAATCCAAGCTTAGGAGGCGAGATTTACCTCCAAGAAGTGATTTATAATCTCCCCCGACCCCCAAAGCTTCATAAATCAAGCTCCAATCCATAGTTTGGGAAAACCCTAAGTGTCGCCCTCAAATGCCGAAGGAGAGTCGGGGAGGCAGTGAACTGTGGAAATAACATAAATCGACCAGCTTAGGCAATTTTTTGCAGAAGTAGGCCCGACACCTAGGCATCACAATTGTGATGACATGTCCTTGCCATTTACAAAACTTCCTTCTGTTTGGGGCCATGACACCCAGTAACCGGCTCCTAAGCATTGGTTCAGCTTTAGGCCTTACTTAGTTAGGGTCTTCACTTTTAGTGTGCAAACCTTAGATTTGGTTTTGGTCATTTAGTTAGTTATATTTATTCCTCCCCAAAAAATTAATTCACTCAAAACAAGTTCAAACACTAAATCCTAGATAAGTGATACGTGAGGATTACTCTACCCCCTTCTCATCACATCTCCTTATAAACACTTCCAATTTCTAATGGAATCACTACAAAAATACATTGGTTGCATTTTAAACTTTTTGTTGGGTCGAACCCATGAACAAGGTTACCCTAGTTATATTTTCTCATGTGTTGCCAACTTCAGGTATCAACTCATCCCTAATATATGCGTACTCTAAATGAATATGAATAGTGTAAGGTCATCATCAGTTTACTCATCAAGTAGGTTTATGGAACCTATTTAATGAAAACATGGCCAGATAAAGGAAGTAAAAGAATTGAGATGGACTCATCCTAAGAATAAATTTAGCATGAGTCCAGATAGGCAAATGCTTGGTTAAGAACTAAGGTATAAAGGAAAACATTAATCCTACTACTTCCATCAGTTAAATTAAAATCTAATCATAATGATAAGACTAAGGATTTGCTATCTCACAAACACAAACACACAGTATTCAAATCCTAGCAAACCACTAAACAACTTAGAAACACTATCACACTACACAATATGGGTTTCCTCCCAAGAAGCTCTTAGTTTAACGTCCTCAGCCCGATGAAATCAGATATCATTTGAGATAATCCAGCATCAAAATCTCATCCAAAAGTGGTTTTTCTCTTACTAAATAGGGTTTAAGTCTTTGTCCATTTACTTTAAATTCTCTACCACTTTTAGGATCTTTTATATCCACTGCTTCAAATGGATAAAAATTTGCTACAGTAAATGATCGAGACCACCTGGACTTACATTTTCTTGGAATAAAATTTTAATCAAGAATTAAATAGCAAAAGCTCTTGTCCAAGCTCAAAATCCTTTCTAAGAATCTTTTGATCATGCCACCTTTTCATTTGCTATTTATAAATCTTGATATTTTTATAAGATTCTTATCTAATTTCCTCAAGTTTATTTAACTGTAGTATTCTCTTCTCACTAATTTCTTTCAAATTATAATTCAATTCTTTTATTTCCCAATAAGTTTTATGTTCAAATTCGACTGGTAAGCGACAAGCTTTTTCAAAAATAAGCCTGTATGGTGACATATCTATTGATGTCTTATATACAGTTCTGTAGGCCCATAATGTGCCATCTAGCTTCAGAGACCAATCTTTCATATTAGGTTTTACATTTTTTTTTCAAAGATCTTTTTAATATCTCGATTAGACACTTCTGCTAGACCATTAGTCTAGGGATTGTATGTTGTGGCATATCTATGTTTAATTCAAGATTTAGATATTAATGCCTCAATTTTTTTTTAATAAAGTGACTCCCTCTATTACTAATGATCACCATAGCAATACCAAAGCTTTTAAATGTATTTTTCTTTATAAATTTAACAACACTTTGAGCATCACATTTTGATAGGACCACTGCCTCAATCCATTTTGAGATACAATCCACAGCTAATAAACTGTATAAATTGCCAAACAAAGGTACGAAGGGTCCCATAAAATCTAAACCACAAATATCAAATATTTCAATCTCCATAGTGAAATTCAAAGGCATTTCATCACACTTCAAAAATTACCCACTCTTTGGCATCAGTCACAAGATTATATATATATATATATATATATATCAACATCCTTAAATAAAGTAGTGCATTAAAATCTAGATTGTAAAATCTTAGAAGAAGTTCTATAAATAACAAAATGACCACCACATTCACAATCATGACACTTCCACATCATTTCTTTGTTCTCTTCTATGGGTATAGACCTTCTTATAACCTAATTCTTGCATTTTCTATATAAATATGGTTCATTTTAAAAGTAATTTCTAACTTTGTGGAAAAATTTCTTTCTTTGAGGGTATGATAGATCATAAGGTATAATATTTCTAATAATATAGTTAATTAGATCATCATACCATGGAATATGTCATTCATCAATAGTTAATAATTATTCATCAGAAAAATTCTCATTAATATCTTCTTTATAAGCACAAAAATTTTCATGAATAAGTCTTGATAAATGATCTGCAATTTGATTTTCAAATGTTTTCTGATCTACTATTTTAATCTCGAATTCTTTAATTAAAAGGACACATCTAATCAATTGAAGCTTAGCATCCTTTTCAGTCATGAGATATCGAATAGCAAAATGATTAGTATGAACTGTCCATTTAGTTCCAATCAAATAAGATCTAAATCTATCAAAATCAAATATTATTATCAAAAGCTCCTTTTTAGTAGTTATGTAATCAATTTAGGTTACATTTAGAGTCTTACTATTGTAGTATTTATCCTTAAAGAGTTTGTCATGTATCTATCCTAAAACTGCTCCGACAATATAGTCATTTGCTTCACACATTAATTCAAATGGTTTTCCCTAATCAGACGAAATAATAATAGGCGCGGTGACTAATTTCTCTTTTAAATGAGTCAAATCTTAGTATATGATTACAGTTAAAGTAGCTGACTTTCCCAAGTAAGCATATTTCAGGTACTTGGGAAGTATCTTCATTTTGAGATCCAGGGGTTCCTTAATTGAAGAAACAAGAGGTTTAGTATTTTCTCTTGTATTCAGAGCCTCAAGCTTCTCTTGTATATATTGTATATCATCATTAACTAGAAGAGTAGACTCATACTGATAGTAAAAAATCTTTTCCTCACACGAATCTTGTGTTTCAGTTTTACTTTCATAATTTTCACAGAAATGACTACTGCATAAATAATTAATTAAATACATTCAATGCCCCTCATCATCCTTTTATTTAGAAGGGTATTTTATAGATTTTAACACATTAAAAGTAACTTCTTGATCATTAACTCTTATTGTTAATTCACCTTGCTGCACATCTTTCATTGCTCTTCCGGAGGCTAGAAAAGGTCTACCTAATATGATGAAAAATTTTTTATCTTCCTCCATGTCTAACACAATGAAATCTACTAGAAAGATAAAATTTTCCACTTTAATTAGAACATTTTCTATAACTCCTTTTGGATATGTGACTGATCGATCAACCAATTAAAGAGTTACAATTGTAGAAGACACTTCTCCTAGGCCTAACCTTCTGAAAATAGATAATGACATGAGGTTTATACTTGCTC
>NEWO01000164.1:408056-451737 GCA_003013225.1 Phalaenopsis aphrodite | reverse complement strand
AAGATTATATATATATATATATATATATATCAACATCCTTAAATAAAGTAGTGCATTAAAATCTAGATTGTAAAATCTTAGAAGAAGTTCTATAAATAACAAAATGACCACCACATTCACAATCATGACACTTCCACATCATTTCTTTGTTCTCTTCTATGGGTATAGACCTTCTTATAACCTAATTCTTGCATTTTCTATATAAATATGGTTCATTTTAAAAGTAATTTCTAACTTTGTGGAAAAATTTCTTTCTTTGATGATATGATAGATCATAAGGTATAATATTGCTAATTATATATTTAACTAGATCAGCATACCATGGAATATGTCATTCATCAATAGTTAATAACTATTCATTAGAAAAATTCTCATAATTATTATCTTTATAAGCACAAGAGTTTTCATCAATAAGTCTTGATAAATGATATGCAATTTGATTTTCAAATGTTTTATGATCTACTATTTTAATCTCGAATTCTTCAATTAAAAGGACCCATCTAATTAATTGAAGCTTAGCATCCTTTCCAGCATGAGATATTGAATATCAAAATGATTAGTATGAACTGTTCATTTAGTTCCAATCAGATAAGATCTAAATCTATCAAAATCAAATATTATTGTCAAAAGCTTTTTTTTAGTAGTTATGTTGTTAATTTAGGTTTCATTTAGAGTCTTACTAGTGTAGTATTTATCCCTAAAGATTTTGTCATGCTCTGCCCTAAAACTGCTCCAACAATATAGTCATTTGATTCACACATTAATTAAAATGGTTTTCCCTAATCAGACGAAACAATAATAGGCGCGGTGACTAATTTCTCTTTTAGAGTGTTGAAGGCTTCAAAACATTCATAGTTAAAATAAGATAAAACATCTTTTTCTAAGAGACGACACAAAGATTTAGCGATTTTAAAGAAATCTTTTATATATCATTTGTAAAATTCAGTATGTCCAAGAAAGCTTTGAATTCCTCTCACATTAATGGGTGGTGGCATTTTTTCAATTACTTGAACTTTAACTGGGTCGACCTCCACACTCTCTCAGATATTTTATGTCCTAAAAAAATCCTTCAAAGACCATAAATTCACATTTCTTCCAATTGAGAACAAGATTAGTCTCTTCACAGCATTTAAGGACCTTTGAAAGATGATCCAGACATGAGTCAAATGTAGTGCCAAAAACTAAGAAATCATCAATGAAAATTTCTATTCCTTTCTCAATCAGGTTACTAAAAACTGACATCATACAATGTTGAGATGTTGCCGGTGTGTTACATAAACCAAAGGACATTCTTCGAAAAGCAAAAGTCTCATAAGGACTTGTGAATATAGTTTTATCTTGATCCTCCAGAGCTATCGTTATTTGATGATACCTCAAATATTCATATAAGAAGCAAAAGTATGGATGACCAACTAACCTATCCAACATCTGATCTAAAAAAAGGTAGAGTAAAGTGATCTTTCCTAGTGACTGAGTTTAATTTATGATAATCAATACATTTGTGTGACCCAGTAGCATGTCTGGTAGGAATTAATTCATTCTACTTATAAATAGAAGTTGTTACTCCTCCCTTCTTAGGGACACAATGGATAAAACTTACCAAAGAACTATCTAAAATATGGTAAATAATGCTTGCATCTAGCCATTTTAAAATTTCTTTCTTGACAACATCTTTCATTATTAGGTTTAATCCCCTTTGAGGATCAGTCATGGGTTTATGGTTATCTTTTATCAAGATCCTATGCATACATATAGAAAGAATAATATCATTAATATCAGCTAGGGTCCATCCAAAAACTTTCTTATAATTCCTCGGAGTTTCCATTAACTTCTCCTCTTATAAATGAGCCAAATCTTAGTATATGATTACAGGTAAAGTGGTTGACTTTCCCAAGTAAGCATATTTCAGGTACTTGGGAAGTCATCTTGAGATCCAGGGGTTCCTTAATTGAAGGAACAAGAGGTTTATTATTTTCTCTTGTATTCAGAGCCTCAAGCTTCTCTTGTATATATTGTATATCATCATTAACTAGAAGAGTAAACTCATACTGATAGTCAAAAATCTTTTCCTCACACGAATCTTGTGTTTCATTTTTACTTTCATAATTTTCGCATAAATGACTACTGCATAAATAATTAATTAAATACATTCCATGCCACTCATCATCATTTTTTTAGAAGGGTATTTAATATATTTTAACACATTGAACGTAACTTCTTGATCATTAACTCTCATTGTTAATTCACTTTGCTGCACATCTTTCATTGCTCTTCCGGAGGCTAGAAAAGGTCTACCTAATATGATGAAAATTTCTTTATCTTCCTCTATGTCTAACACAATGAAATCTACTAGAAAGATAAAATTTTTCACTTTAATGAGAATATTTTCTATAACTCCTTTTGGATATGTGACTGATCGATCGACCAATTAAAGAGTTACAATAGTAGCAGACACTTCCCCTAAGCCTAACATTCTGAAAATAGATAATGACATGAGGTTTATACTTGCTCCAAGAATACATAAAGCTTTGTCATAAAAACCTTCTCATATTGCACAAGGGATTGTAAGGCTCCCAGATCCTTCAACTTTTGAGGAAACTTCTTTGAAGGATAGCGTTGCACTCTTCACTGGGTGCAACTACCTCATAATCTCTAAACTTCCTCTTTTTTTTGAGATTGTCTTTCATAAACTTTACGTAACTGGGCATCTTTTCCAGAGCTTCAGCAAAAGTAATTTTGATCGTTAACTTCTTAAAAACTTCTAAAAATCTCGAGAATTGTTGATCTAATTTCTGTTGTTACAGTCTTTGAGGAAATGGAGGAGCATGTCTTTCTAAATTAATCTTAGTTGAAGAAAGTGATTTCTTTAAGTCTTTGGAAATAATTTCCAAAGCTTTTTTAGTTTCCACAGTCTCCTTTTAAAATTCAACTTCCTTTTGAAAAACATCCTTCAACTCTCTTCCACTCCTTAAATTCACAGCTCTAAAGCACTCACTATTTTTCTCCTTAAGGTTAATCTCAGTATTGCTAGGAAGAGTTCCTTGAGATTGATTGCTAATTGAGTTAACAATCTGTCTCAACTGATTTTCAATATTTCTTATAGCAATACCTTGACTCTGCAACTGATTCCTCATTTGCAAAACAACTTCCTCCAATGACAACTTCTTCTTCTTAATTGGGGATTATGGTTAAACCAAGAGGATAATTTGGTCTAAAATTAGGATTTTCTTGATTATTGCAATTCCCCATAAGATTTACTTGATTATTGCCCCATTGCTGGTTTGTACAACCATAATTGTTATTCTAGTTAAAGTTTGGGTGGTTCCTCCTAACTTGGTTGTAAAAATTTGAATAAGGATTGTTGATTCAATTGTTTATTGCTTTTAGAGTCTTAAATGATGTAGCATTAGTATCAATCAATTGTCAGGAAAAAAATTCCTTAATTACTGGAGGTAATTAAGGTTGACTCGCCCTAAATGGATCTAAATTCATAGATATAGCTGCAATTTGTGAAGTTTGAATTGCAAGCACATCCGTGTCTTTTACACTAACAACCTTCTTTAGGTTAACTCTATCAACAGGCCATTGAAAGTTGTTAGTAGCTATCTCCTCTATTAGAGAATAGACTTCATCGAACAACTTCGACAAGAGTGAGCCATCAGCAACAACATTGATAATTGATCTAAATGATCCTACCAAACCATTAGAAAATGTCTGGACAATCAACCAATCAGGAAGAGCGTGATGCTGACACTTTCGTAAAAGTTCCTTAAATCGCTCCCATGCCTCATATATCGATTCACCTTCATACCAACAAAATGATATAGTTTCATTCCTCAATTTCAACATATTTTAAGGTAGGAAATATTTGGCTAGGAACTTTTGGGCTAGTTCATTCCATGTTCTAATAGTTTCAATTGTTAATGAGTTCAAACATATTTTATCTTTATCCCTTAGGGAAAAGGGAAATAATCCTAACTGCATAGTTTGACTCGCCGTTGTAACGAAACGTGGCACAAAGTTATAAAAAACTTGCTAAATGAAGATTTGGATCCTCTTACGAGGTCCCCCTAAATTGGTTATTCTGCACTGGATGATAGGCGGCTTAAGTTCAAAAGTGTCGGCTTTGACAACAAGAGTTTGGATACTTAAGTATATTTCATCTGTTGTATGATTTACATAATCCCTTAAAGGTATTTATACATTTTGATTTTCATTAATTTCTTCCTAATTATCTAAACCAATATGCTGATTAGTGGACATTTCAACTTCAGTTCTGTTTCTTTTTTTTTTCTATTTTCTAATTTTCCTAATAGTTCTCTCTAGTTCAGAATTAAAGGGTTCAAGCTCCGTTGGATCTACTTTACACATTCACTTCTAAAGGGAAACTATTAAGTTTTTACACAAATAATAAAAATGGTACAAATAAAAAGTTTTCTAAATCTAAGTCATAATAGTTCAACTAAAAATTATCCGAAGTTTTTCATTGTTTTGATTCCTTGGCAACGGTGCCAAAAACTTGATTCGCCCCAGCGATTATCAATATTAATAAGTCCTGGTAATGACACCATAAATCTTGAACCACTCACTAGCAACTTAGTTAAAATTTAGGAGTTAGATATTCTTGCATACTAGGATTTCTCATGCAAGTATACATATCGTTTCAGTAATATAGGGCTTTAAAACAGTCTGAGGTGTCAAACTCACAAAAATCAATGGGAATCTAAAATAGAACATTATTCTAGTCTATTGAATTTGTCCTTAATTTGAAATTTTTAAATACTTGAGTTATGCTATCAATCCTACTGTAATAATCTAAAATTACTCTTATAGAAATTCTATCTACTCTATGTGAATTGGTTCCTTAAATGTTAAAGTTACTTTTCCTTGCAGTGATAAAATTATAATGTGGATGTGGAAGAAATGTGAAATAAAGTAGAGTTTGTGACAAACAGGAGCATAAAGCTTGTTTACCCTCTTCTGAATGCATAAAGAAGTTTAGTTTAACTTAGCATTAGTTCTAGACTGTCACCTCTGAAACCTCCAAGTTATCCCCATTTAAACATATCTTCCTAACATTTACATCTCCTTGTAGTGTACTTTGATTCATACCCTATTGCTCAACGTAATTTTATTAGTAGCTCATGTCGTAGCTCTTCCAGGTCCTTACGGGTTAACAACATATTTAATAGATCAATCTGCCAGATTGAAAAGTAAACTACAAAAGAAAAATCATCACAGATAAAGCATAAAATTATTTCAACATGTTATCCACATTCCTACACACCTATTACATCACCACAAGGAAAAGCAAGTAAAATTACTCGGTAAGCATGGATAAAACAACACAAAATTGCATTGAAACAAGGAAATCCAGCATGCAAATGTGTTTAAGAAAACTACAATTCCAAACCACAAAAATACTCCTCTCTCTCCCTCAATTGACCTTGAGAATGCTCCACCCAAGTCCTTGCTCTTCTCCTGCAACTCCTTACATAACAACAAGTACAAATAAGCACAACTCACACTTCTAAACTTATAGAGAACAAGCCTAGAACTCTACAAACACAAGAGATGAAAATCTTCTCTAACCTTAGGAAGACACACCCAAATCACCCACTAAACTTCTAACCCTTCTCTATCTTTTTCACGAACTTCAAAGTCTTAATATTCCTTCCTATTCTCCTTTGAAAAACTGCTATGAAAAACTACCCAAACTTCCCCGAAGAGGTGGCTCGAACCACCCAAAATTGTGCAGTTTTTGGTAATGGCGTTTAGACGCCGCTCCATCTTGGTGCCATGACATTGGCCTTTAGGGTTGGTGCCATGGTCTTGGCCTTCAGGATTGGCTCCATGGCGCCAATAGTTAGCACCTAATTTTCAACCTCTCAAGTAGCTCTCGGGTGTCGAGCATCTAGGCGCCATGGCCTCATCTATCAGTTGACCGACGCCTAGGCGCCCAGCTCCTGACGCCATGGCCACAGCCTTCACAAAATCTGTTTTTTTCTCCAAATCTTCTCATTTTTGCTCCATGTTCCTTCCACTTTGTTCCATTCCTAATACCTGTTATATCTGCAATAAACATAGAAAATTCTTTTCTTTAAAGTGCAATTTAATTCAAAAAGATATGCAAAACATAAAGAAATTCAGACAATCTTTTAACACATCACTAATCGAAGGAAAAAAATATATATTTACCTGGTTAAATTAGAATGGAAAACTATACAAACTTACATCTAACCAAAGGGTGATTAGATCAGGATAAAAAATCATACGTATTCATATCTAACTTAAGAGATAATCGAAAGGAAACTGATTTGATTTATTTTGTTCAGCTTTATTTTATATTGCATTATTTCATGTCATTTTATATCATTTTGTGTCATGCAGTAGAAGGAAGGCTCAGGAACTCACTTTTAACTAGGGAGGTAAAAAGAGATGGCTAAATCATGATAGAAATATAGGAACATATATATAACAAGAGAGTTAGTAAAGTGATCAGCTTAAGATAGAAAGTTCAAGGACTTGCATCCATCTTAAGAGCTGACCAATCAGTCTTAGAAGGAACTCACTTTGTGAATCTAAAGTTTATCTTGCGGCGTGTAATGACTAATACTAGAGAGTGATTGCATAGTTTCTCTACTAAACTTACTTAGCCAAAGCATTAACTTGTCAAATCTGTCACAGACATCAAGGTCAATAAACTACAAAGAAAATATTATATGTATATTTTTTTGTGTATTCAATAGTTGAACCAAGAAAGACTCATGTCAATGATTATGTTTGCTTCAAACTTACTTCTCATTAGCCAAAGTATTGTTCTACTGCACCAGAAATACAGGAAAAGCAATGAACTCGGGTTGCTCCGAGCGAGGGCCATATCAGAGGCATTGTCCAAACAATGAATAACCTAATTACTTTGTGTGAGGGCCATATTGAGGGCCTTGTCCAAACAATGAAGAACCATGCCGACTTGTTTTCATCTAGTTATCACCAGGCAAACAAAACAATGCTAACCCTAAGGTTTATAATGATTATACAAAGACTCATCTTAGATTACGTAGCTAAGGTGCCAACTCTTGTTGGGATCAATATCAAAATCAATAAAACTTATGAACCTAATAAAGGAACATATCATATCTTTGGTGTGCGATGAGCTAAACTAAATTAAGGAATCGTTGAGAGGCTCACATTAACTAAGATTAAATTATATCACATCATGATGGTGCGTCGGAAGACATACTCCAACTTTTAATGGATATTAAGCTAAACCAGTGCAAAGGAATGATCAAGGCCAGACCAGGTCTAACTGCCCTAACCTTAAGGTGTTTAATTACTTCATTATAGAGCAGTTGCATTGATCATGCTCTATATTTACTCAGCCAAGGCGTGGACCCACGTAGTCAACCATTGTTAACTCGAGGCGTACAAACCAATGAGAAGAAAATATCATCCATATATAGGCTTTAAATATATTATACAATTAGAAAGGTACCCATAGACCAATCATAAATTTACTAGTCTAAGGAACTGAATTGATTGCACCCATATATCTCACCAACATCGGCTAACCTTGTCGATCGATACAAGTTTAGTCCACACTAAACTAGGTACAATATTCCTAACACATAGATGTGTAGTTATTGACTCTAGTGAGTGGTTACATAGACCATAATCTTACCTGAATTTACTTAGAAAATACGCCAATTATTGCTAGGACCGGATTAGATGAACAAAAACTAACGAGCTTGAGAAAGAAAAATAGCATTATTCGGGGTGTGGTGAGTTGTGCTAGGATAAGAAATAGTCAAGAGACTTATCTTAACTCATATTTACTAACCTAAAGGATTGACCTACATATCCAACCTTCATTGGATTGAGATCAATAATCAAAAGACATCATGATGGTGCCCTGAAAGACATACTCCAACTTCCAACAAATCAAAACCAAACTTGTGGAAAGCTTGAAGAAGATCAAACTAAGTTTAATATAACTATTCTGGCGTGGGATGAGCTTTACCGAGAAAAGAGTAAGACTTACCCTAATTCAGATTTACTCAAGTAACTGGCCTGCATAACCAATCCTTGTTTAATATGAGGTTAATCAACCAGGTCAAATCGTGATGGTACCACAAAGGACATGCTCTAACTTTCACTAGACCTGAAGAAGATTGGATTATATTTCATATGGTGTATGATGGATCATATTGAAAAATGAATTGTTAAAGACTTATCATATCTCATGTTTACTAGCCCAAAGAATTGAACTACACAATCAGCTCTGATTGAATTAAAGTCAATTAACATGATTACATCGTAATTTTGTCACAAGGGACATGCTCCAACTTCCGATGGATCATAAACAAACTTCTTTCAGTGTATTAAGAGAATTTCTTAGGCGAATGGTAGGAGGCGCCAGAGCGTTGGGCTAGTGTTGGACTATCACTTTTGAATGAGGAGAATGAAGCGCTTAGGTGGCATCCAAGATGGCGTCTATGCGCTTGGGTGGGGCCTAAGCGCCATTTTGGAGGTGTTTATAAGCCTCCTTCTTGGGTTGCAGCACATGGAAGGAGTGGGATGGGATGCCTAAGCACCACAATGATTGGTGCCAAAGTGTTGGGGTGATTTGGGTGCACCACCTATAGAAACTGATGCACTTAGGGTGTTTAGGTGATATAGGACATTGCCTCCATGCTCAGGTGAGCCCATATGCTAAAATTTGGGGAATATGACCAAAATTACAACCCTAGCTCATAGGGAAGAGAAAAAAAAATTAAAGAATCCATTGGTCCAATTGATTTTAGATAAAGTACTCATGTCATGGAAATTCAGATCAAAATATGCACCTCACCTCATGAAAGAGGAAATTGAGATTTTTGATAAAAATTTATGAACTTCAAATTGGTCAATAATGTTTTTAGCTTAATTTGGCTATATTTTGAGTTTAGTGTAGATTTAATTTTATTTGAGGGCAAAATTGTAATTATCCTCCAAATTATCCTAATTTTGTCCAAATTACCGTAGGCATATGAGCCCCAATACAAAATTTGCACCCTAATTATCATAGGCAAAACTTTAATTATTGCCCCACTCGAAAGGTTTCGAAGATCCATACCCATTTACAAGGTCCATTATGTAAAACGTAACTTTGATAAAAAAAGATTGTGCGACCATTTCTCATGCATGCAAGCTCGTCACGTAAAATTTCACGTAAAACATTTTCTAATAGCAATCAAACCTTATTGCATGTTATTCATCATGATAATGAACCAAATGTAATTTATAACATGAAATTTCAACATTCCTAATTTATCCATCAACCAATCACCCACCTTCCACTTCGAACAAATATTCTTGCCGTCAACAATAAAAGAAACAATTTGGTGACCCTGATCACTCCTGCAATCTCAAGAACTAAAAGATGCCAAATCACGAGAATACGAGACACACAAGAGTCGAAGTTTCAGCATAACACTGATCAAGCAATACATGCAAAATTTAAGCAATGGCGACAAAAAAATTAACAAAGTTCAAATAGCCAATTTTATTGCCTTAAAAGCTTTGGTGCCATATAAATAAATATACAGTTCATGATGTGAGATATTTAAATAATCATATTTAAAATGCTACATATATTATATTCCCAAATTTAAAATAATTGTGTTACATTATCAGTTTGATTTAAATAAATATAAATAAATATTAAATACATTTTATAATTTAAAGACTATATGTAGTGCTGAAATAGAACAAATGGCCCATCTTTTTAACAATATTGAGAATTTATTTTCTAATTCAACATAAAATATTTTGAAAAAAGCATCAATCCGAGAAGAAAGATCGTCAGAGCAAGCTCGGAGGCAGAGGAAGAACCCTCCAATTCAAGATCTTTGAGAGGGGGAACAAAAGCAAAAGCTTGAATTTATTACCGTTAAAATAAAAAATTCAGTTAAAAGCGACATCAACTTTCTTGATTTAAAAAAGAGTCATAAGTGGATTGAGACCTGTGAGCAAGCGAAGGCTTAGAAAAATACTTAGATTGTGTCCATTTAGGTGAGTCAAATCAGATTTACGGGTTGGGTTCTATTCAGATCCAAAATTAGCTTGACCAAAACTATTTGACTTGAACCCAATATGAATAATAAACGGGTCAGACAATTCAACGCAAGTTTAACTAGTATCCCATTTAGGGTGAGTTTGGGGCGACAACGGTAGCGATGCGGATGTCGCGTCGTAATTTTTCCTGTTTGACAATTTTGCACTTGCCTACGTTCTAAAAAAGACTACAGCTAAAACCTACGCTTTTCCATTGGACTTGACTATCTGTGATTGCTGCTAGAAAAATACAGTCCGAATTTTCACAACAATAATAATAATAATAATGAAGTATAATTGCCACTTCAATTTTTTGAATAACCCTTCTTCAACAACTTCACAGTTACTCTTCAAATAGTTGCAACTGTCCCACACAAACCTTTAATGTAAAGAATAACAAATATTTGAATTGATTTTGGTTCAAATTTGGGCCACGTTGAAGTCAATTTTGAGTTGAAGGGCCGATTTTTAGTAAATTCAGATCGATAGTTCAAACTTAACCCAACCCAAAAATTTAAACCAATCAGGATTCCTATCCGGAACTCCACCAAACAAATTATTCGTATCAATCTGAATCTAAATTTTTCAAGTCGAATTAATATATTGAGTCAATTTTTTGACACTGCCTTCATTGATGTTAGAATAATAAGTTCAAATAACTTTTGAAAAAACTGATCAAATTTATGATTGAAAATAAAATCAAGAATCTCAAAAGGGAAACATTAAAAAAAAAAAAGATAAATCTAAAAGAGGTTAGGTTCAAGCAGAACCTAAAAAAAAGGGAAATTACATAAATAGCAAACCAACTCTTATGGATTTACCTATCACACCAAAGCTTTAATTTTTGCACATACAACACTTTACATATGGATGAAAAGATGAATTTGACATTAAAAATGTGCTAATGAGTTCATATGATGTTTGTAATTATGAAAGTTTCGGTATGAAAAAGGTAAATATGAAAATCAACAAATAAGTTCCATAGATAATCTTTCTCTAAATCAAATTAAAGGGGCCCTTATACAATGCTAGGGAACACAAAAATAAATTTAACAATTAAAAAAAAAATCTCCTATAACACTCCTCCAATTATTCCCTAAGACAAAAACTGATCAGTTTCATTGAGCTTCTAATGCTTTAGTACTCTGCAATATCTATCTATAACTTTCCATGGAACTGCTATAATTGTAGGTTTAAAGTTAAAAAGGGCCATTGAAGCTACTCTGAAGCTTTCTGATCTCCAGGCAAGGATTCGCAACACCCGGAGGCAAAGTCCTCAACCGAAGCAGAGTGATCGGTTCTCCATGAAGGTATGGCACCATTTATTCATAATGCTTAGAATGCCGCCGGATGAAAATGTAATCTAAGTTTTAAATTGGTATTACCAAATTACCTTGTTTCTTGTCATGATTTCATGAATCAAGCTCTCTTAGTCTCCTATTCCTTCTTGATGTCACCTCAGCAGCCCACCTTCTCCCAATATCTGTTTGGAATTTGCCTGAAATATTACAGAATTGAGAAATTCATCAGTAGTGTTAACTAAAAATTTTAATATAATATAACATAATAAAAATTTTGACCACATCAAATACCTAAAAATAATTAAATTTTAATATCTCTAATTTAACAATCATTTTTATAATAGTTTTAAAAGGTTTATGGAGAGAGAAATTTTAAACTTCAGGAAGATTTACAAACATAGCATTCATTTCTTATGTATTTACAATTGTAACACTTATACTTCGATTTTTACATATATATGCCACCTTCGCTATTTATGAAAAGATGTATTTTACATTTTAGAAGTTTAAATAGTGGCGTTTTTTATGTGATATGAAAGATTTGTGCGGTATAATTGCAAAAAACCGAAGTTTAGATGTTAGGTATGAAAAAAAAACAAGAATTGGGTAGTATGTATGCAAATGCCCCTAAACTTAAATACTAATTAGCCCCGTGACTTTTTATTTTGCCTTCATTCCCTTTACATTTTGGTTCAGCCACTGACCCAGTAAGCCTTTCAAAGTTTATCATACAAATCTACTATAAGACTGTAAAAATCCCAAGACCTTCAAATAGAGCAGAAAATTTTACACCTAGAAATCTATATTTTCTGAGATAACAAATCTATCAAGCAAACCAAATGATTGTAAGTAGTAAATACCTGCTGTGGAGATAAAGAATTCATCCAAAATTTTTCCATGCGCTGCAGGAAATATAGGATGGCAATGAATTAGTATCAAAGGTAAAAACAAGGGAAAAAACTAAGACAGGCTGCACAACTTATTGATACACAAACTGTTGACCAAAAAATGGCCATAAAATTGAACTGCACTCACAATTTAACCAGTTCATCAACCTGAAACGTGATAATCTACTTGAAATTTTTCCATAATGGCCAAATTTCTCTCAACAAAGATGAAACATCTTGAGATTGGTTTTTGTCTCCTTCTACTCAGCCAACATAACTAGCATGAAAGAATCATTCACCTTTCGAGTTTCCTATTTTACTGCATAACAGCCCGTTTCCAAACAATTTCTCAATTCATCTGAGGAACCGGTGAATTGTCCCCAAACGTTTCTTTTTCCAATTTGCATGCGTTAACTTACAACCGGTGGATAATAACTTAACTGGACTAATAATGGTATTATAATAAAATTAATTTTCTAACTAAACTTCAATAACAAGGAACATTCATCAAAATACCTTTTCCTCATTACTATCCGTCTGAGGGTTAATGGTATTAATAAAACCAATTTTTTTTCAGAAGATTAGTTGCATATTTACTTTGACAAAAGTAAACTCCTTGTCAGCAAACTCAATCGCTAAAAAATATTTTAGTTAAACCAGTAGTTTCCTCAAAAAACATTTTATGGGTAGTGCTTTATTTAACTCAACTGGGAGCACTTATTGTAATTGAGATGTCATCAACATAGTTAACTAAGGTAACAAAACCATAAGAAATACATTGAACAAAGATAGAGATCTACCATACTACCATGAAGGATGTAAAATAAAGATGAAATGATCTACGATACTACTTCAAAGATCAACCTCAACTAGAACTTTGCAAAATGTGTTAAATCACATTACGGGGCTTGGCTTGTAAACCTTATCGGTTGCTCCATGTACAGAATTCACACAATCTCAGTAAGACCATCAAATTCTGAAAAAAAAAAAAAATACTTACACCCAACCACAGGAGATGACAATTCTGATTAATAGAGCAAAAAGATGAATTAAGTCTGGGGTGAGATGGTGTCAAGATAGCCAAGCCCAGTGACTTAATCCTTTGACAACTAAATGAGCCTTTGGTGAGAAAGAAGACCTTCAAAATTTATTTTAATAGTACAAACTTAACAACACGGAACACGTTTAATCTTAGAAAAAGTGGTTGCAAGATCGTGTGTGGTTCTCTAGTAATGTGTGTATTTCAGTGCCCATCGCCTTTTTCAGCATTGGTACTATAGGGCTTCATAATAAATCCTCGATAATAGAAAAAAAGTACATAATAAAAAGCTGTAAGGTAATAGAAAATCAATCAATATTCAAAAATGTGTCAAGTAGATGACCTTTATCTCTTTATTAAGTAATAGGCATATGAAGATCAAAGAATTCAGACCAACTTGAAAGAGGATGAAATTGCCAAATATATATTTGTAGGAGTGGAAAATATGTGACCAATGATGCCATATAACTAGAGGAGATAATTCAGAATATACTTGAAAATTGCAAGCTAAGTGACTCATAACACTAGTGAGAACAATCGCTAGAGAGTTTGTCATCAGCCGTGATTGTACCTGACAAAGTAAAGATTAAAGTCTAAAAAGAAAATTGTCAATAAGAAATACTCATTTTGAATTTTCCAAAAAGGAATAGTTAGTTGTGAAACATCATCTTGCTGTAGAGAAAATTTCAGATTAAAGATTGGAGACCCTAGATATGTTGCTATCCTAAAAGCATGTAGGCAGAGTAAGTCCACATTGCCTTAGATGCCGCTTGAAACATTACAGTGGAGGCAAATGAAGGTTTGAGATTGTTAAATAACCGGGTGAGAGCAAGAAGGGAAAAGAATTGAACATAAAAGTAAATTTGAATTAAATTAAATTAAATTAAATATTTACCTAATATGATCACACACACACATATATATAACATTTGAGCCGCGTTCCCAGGTCAGTTGGTAGAGCATCCGCTTCGGCGGTGTAAGTCCCTCTGGTCTAAGGTTCGAACCTCACCTCTGATGACTGATGCCTTAAAGAAGGGGGTCCTCGAATTGGTTGATTCAGGCTACCTAGCGATGCTAGCGAAGCCCAAAGGGATCGGTTGGCGGATCCGCCCGTTAACCAATCTTTAAATATATATATATATATATATATATATTATCACACACCCCTGCCATGCTCTTGCTCTCGCTCGATGCCCAACTATTTTGTTCCATGTTGCCCCAGAAATAAATAAATAAATAAAAATAAAAAGGAAGATTTGCATACAAGCCACAAAATTCCTATGTAATTACGTATCTATCACCTAAACTTAGATATTTACATTTATAACACTTTATCTATGCATAAAAGGTGTATTTTAATTTTTAAAGGTTAGTTATAGTGGCATTTTATTTGATATAAAAGATTTGAGTTGTATAAATGTAAAAATCAAAATTTAGGTATTATGTACGTTCATGAGAATTGCATGGTATGTATGTAAATGCCCCAAATAAAAATATACGCAAACTAGCCACCCTGAATGCGATTCCCCAGCTCATTCTCCTCACGCTACAGCCCCCTCCTCCATCTGATTTTCTCCCCTCCATCTCCTAAAGCCCTCTGTCAAAGCTCTTGCCTCACTATACTCGACCGAGCAGGAGATGCAAATCCCCTTCTCCCTCACTCCCGCCTCATGCAAAGCCAGTCTCCTCACCGTGCTGCTCCGCCCCTCCCATGCACATGCAGGCACAACCCCCGCTGCACATCCTCCCTCTCCTCCAGCCCGCAGTGATCTTTCTTATCCCTCGGTTCAGACCGAAACCTCAACCTCACTTGCAACACCCCTCTCAACCGCAGTCTAAGGTCACCCAAGCCAAAGCCACCCATTCTCTTTCATCTGCAGCCCACAAGGAGTCCGCCACTGCTCGCTCTCTCAAACATTTCTCCCGCTCCGCTGCTGCTCCCAGCTTCTCAAACAAACAACTCGTTTCTCTTCCCTCACACAACACCACTTCTCTTGTTCTGTTGTGCACCTCCCCTTCAGTGATGAAAACCTGCTCGCCCTTACAACAGCCTCGTCAAACACCCCCTCCCATCTCTTCCTCTATTCCTAACCCCACATTTCATCTCCCTAGGCCCTCTTATGTAAGACCAGAACCCCAAAACAGGCAAACGTACTCTCCCTCTTCGGTTCTCTTTTTCTCATTTGATGCATCCATACACAGATTCCTCTCCACCCTTCAAATCTCACACAAACTGCTCCCAAGTTTTGCCTTTATACGACAAAGACCGAAATCTCCAATTTCTGGCGTTCTGCTCACGTCCACTACCTAGCCAGCTAAACTTTAGGTTGACCTGCCTTCCACTCCTCAATTGAGCAACCACAGCAACTTGACATACACGCCATAACAAGTTTTTATTCATCTAATGCCTATTTTTGTCAACAGACAACACTCCTCATTTCCATGCTACAGAGGCTAGGCCGAACCCCACCTTCACCTCAGCTCCAACCACCACCTCTCTTGCAGGCGACTGCACCACCTCAACAGCTGCCTACCCCATAGTTCACCACCGTTACCCCTCTCTCTACATTTTTTGAGCCTCAAAATATGCACCAAATTCGTTGTCTCCAATTTTTCAACCGGGCATATAAAGGTATAACATAGGGACAATTAAGTGTTCTTCGCATTGTTCCAGCATAACGAAAAAAACTGTTCCAACTAAGTACTATATGCGATTTTTTTAGCACCGCAGGAAAAACCTATTATATTTGTATATTTTCATGCAAATGTGAAACACCATACATATTTTTCTTAGCATGTTGGGGGCAACATTGCCTGACCGCCAAAACAAGTACTCGTACACTTTTTTTTTAGCACACTGAGAAAAGCTTGACATGCTTGTCTATTGCTTTATGCAGGTCCAAAGTAATTTTTTTTGAAGTGCGGGAGACAAAACTGTTTTAAGCATTAGTGCAAATCACTCGTACACAATTTTGTTAACGCGGTGGGAAAACTTGTCATATGCCCATGTATCTCTCCATTGGGAGAGACAGCGAAATACCACCAAAATCAAGCTGAAAGAACCTAAATAAATAATTAAAATTGAGCATAATAGTAAATCATCAATGAAAAATATCTAAAAAAACAAAATTAAGTCTTTAATAATGCAGCAAGGAAATTTGTATGATTATATTTTCTCACGCAGGTTAGAAGAATCGTACATATCTTTTTCAATGTGATGAAATAGAAGACCATATTGTGATGTTCTTATCACTCATACAATATTCTTAGCGTACTGAGAAGAATCAATAATCTCAAAATAGTCTCCTACATAAGGATGACGACAGGAGATAAGCAAAGTCCAATCTGGACGCCACTTAAAAAGAACAAACAAAATGAATCGATCAAAATAAAAGGGTAAATTGCAAATTTTGCAATTAAGGGTAAAATTGATGCTCAAAATATAACGTAAATCATTTCAAAAAACAAAAATTGAATACACACTTGGCCTACAAAAAAATTAGAGTAATTAGATTGTCAAACAGCAAGAATGAAAGCTATAATGAATTCAGTAAGTCATCAACAAGCATAATAAGACATGCACAAAACTTACAGAAATTCAACAGCCTGACAACGAGTATGAATGTGCTCTTCAAAGAACAATTAGACTGTTGTATGATGCATTGAATTGATTGGGTGAACGAAAAAGGGTTTTCAACAAATTAGTTACAGCACACTTGAATGCTAATAAAAAATACTAATAATTTCTTATCAAATTAAGTATTCTGCATAGAAAAATGGGATTTTCCAAGCTTATTTGTCACTCTGCTCCAACCTGTTCTACATCCATTCCTACTACTTTCAATCTCGTTCACTCTTGAGTTAACATTTATGCTCAATTGCAAGTATCTTGCTCAGTGAATTGTTAACCAATAACTTTTTTCTTTGCCACGCACCTTTACTCTGATCTCTCAAGCGTCTCTCAAACTTTGGTTCTTCAAGATTTGCCTGCAGATCCTCTTGTTGGGGAAAAAGTTAACCGAGTATGTTGTGCTTGGTGATGATGTCGTCTGCCACCATGCCGTAGAAAGGGACAGAATGGTCTTCCAACAGGGATCACGACCATAGCTGCTGGGCCTAGCGAGTCTCCTGAGCTCAAAATAGCAAATAAGATAGTCCTTTTTGCCAGGCTCTTCCGCCAAGTCCTTTTTTCTGCAGCAGCATCAGAGATTCATGATTATGGAACTAACGACAAGATATATCCATTCCTAAAAATCCTTGTCCCACTCAGGAGCGAATTAGATGATGGGGCCGAGCCTCTGGAATACCGAACAGAAAGAAGCCATAGCAAGATGAGGACAGGACAATAGAAAGATGCAAAATCGATGTCGTGGGAATCTATTTCTATTTGGTTTGACCACTTCAATATAGACCCTTGAATCTTAGCCATACTATGTTCTTTTTCTTTTATATAGTACATAGTAAGTCATTTCAAAAATTTGACAAATATCAATTAATTCGCTTTTCCACATTTGAACCTCGCCATTCACGTGAAGCTATGCCATCCTAAGGTGATGCCCAATTCGGGTTCATTGTAACTGCTAGCAAGAAAAGGCACCTTCCTAAAAAAAGTAGTTTATGGAAAACGAGGCCAAAGCTTTTTCTCAGGATCGGGGAAAAAAGAGCGTGCCCGCCCCGACTTGTAGATCCGCTAATGTCAAGCGAGGAGTTGAGCCTGAACTGGCGAACCCTAGTCGTCATCTCCATATAGAATATTTTTAGGAACAAGTAAATCATAATGATTTTTGTCTCCACTCAAAAATAGGTTGCTGTGTTGTGCAATGGATTTTTCAAACCCCCCTTTCTCAATTCATTTTTTTGTGTATTTTTTTAAAAGACAAAGAAACTTCCCCTCCACAGTGAGTGCACTTTTACCCAACCACCAATATCAAGATTAAGTAATAAAGGCTACAACTAGGACTAAAACAACAGAGTCTAAAAAAACGAAAATCTGTCCGGCCTGCCCGTACCTAAATATTCAGTTTGATAATTTGCTACGCGCCAAGATAGCTTTCAATAAAAGGGAACAAGCTCTTCAAGCTTAGGTTCGACAACAACTTTAAAAAGGAAGAAATTCAATTTGTGAGGACGATATACCTTGAAGAAAGACAATCGTGATCGAGAAGGTCATAATCGAAAAAGCCATTGGAATTTCTATTTTCTGTATCGAAATAATCCATTTGGACATGTTTTCATGAATCAAGCTAGGAATTTCATATAGTATTTCCTTACCCTCTCCTTATCAGTCGAGCTAGCGCTCAGCTTTGCCACCAGGTCCAGTAGCTCCTGGAATGTTGTGATGCGCTAGTAAGTTAGAGTTAACAACAATGATGTGGCAACGACAACCGTTGGGTAGGAAAAGTTGACTTGAGGCTTACTTAAAGGATGGCCTAATTGCATGCTTCGCTTCAAGTTTTGGAGGTCTAGGAACAACCATGAAATCAACGTTTTGGGAAGCCCAGTTCTGAGCATAGAATGCCAAAAAGTTACCGAGAACCTAGTATGAGTACCTACATCTTCACTAGTTGTTTCTTCCACCCACCTGCCGATCAAGTGAATCTCGATGGCTTAGCATGATTCGAAAAGTCCAGCACTGGATCCGCCCCTCATCTGCATCCAAACCATTTCGACCGGAGCGACTTCGTTCAATCTCTTTTGAACTTATTTGTCTGCAAAGCAAGTTCAAGTTCATTCGAGTCTATAAAAAGCAAAAGGCATATGCCATAGCTATTCGGAATCCACAAAACATTCCAACCGATGGTCCCAATTTCTTCGAATCCTTAGGGCGAAAGCAATTCTTCCTCTCATATTGTGAACTTCACTCACTTTCTAAAACACTGGAGACACCAGAATGGCGGCACATGTCTAGCTCAAGCCCGGATCTCAACATCTCCCAGAGAAGGCTGGTTAGGGCCTCTACACTGGCTTTGGGGGATTCACATCAAATCACCACCGAATCCATAACTTAGGCATACCAATGGACATAACACAATAATGAAAGCATTTAAATTAATACCTTGAACATATTTCAATGCTAAAATATTTGAGCAACTTTTTTAAAATTTAAAATTATTTCAAGACTCAGACGTTTTTACGACCCTGAAGGATGTGCAAGTACTAAAATTATAAAATTTTAAAATGTGAGTGCCTTGCTTAATGACCCTTAAATTGCTCTGAAATGCATCCAAGCGTACATTGCAAGTGCACAAAAATCGTGCAAAGTGCATTGCACAAATATACTGAGATGTTTATTTACCACTTTTTAAAGCGCAATATGAGGTGCGCCTTGTGGCCCACCTTAGAGCAATTTCGATGAAAACACTTTGAGGCGTATGCCTAAGCAGCTTAAGCGAGGCCATGCCTCACATTGGCCTCACAATACCTTCCTCTATATTAAACGATTCAAATACGAACTGAAATTGCACTCTCACACACAAAATCTTTCCCTTTCCCTAGTTAATCTTCCTAGTTCATCGTTTAATGCTGATTTTGCCAACGCCCCCACTGACTCTTAATGTTTTCATCATCGGCATCACTGCCGCTTCTTGCCACTTCCACTCCAACAGTCATCTACTTATCATATTATAGCCACTTGTTGCTCTTGCTACAGCAATCGCCGTTCACTGCTCTTATCTTGCCGCCAACTGCACCTATGGCTAACATTATTATATGTTACTCCGCTTTTGATTATCTGTTATATTTTTATTTAGATCAATAAATATTATAGTGTTGGTTGGATAATGAGATTAAGAGAAGTCTACTAAGCTAAACTCATCTAGTTTAGCTTAGTTTTACCACTGTATGTTACTCCGCTTTTGTTTCTTTGATATTTAGTGTTACTTTAATTTCATGTTTTATGTTAGTTTTATGACTTTATCAGTTGATATTTACATTATAATTTTTATTTTATGCAAGTTGTTATATGATATTTTATAGTTTACTTAATTTATTATTTTATATAAATACAATTTGTCATTCAAAACTATGAGGCCTACGCCTCAAATTGTCTCGAGGCTTACGTCTCGCCTCACGAATGAAAAATGTCTCGATATCCAATTGAATAACTTTAAATATTATATTTACTATCAAAATTAAAATCCAAATTTGCTCCATCGTGTTAAATGCTCAATCGTACGATCTGAGAATGTTGCACAAATTTAATATAAGTTGAATTTTAAAAAATTGACTTGAAAAGAATGCTAAATACATTAAACGCACAGAAACTATAAATTGTGAATATCTATGTATGCTCCAACGATCGCTCTGAATATCTAAACTTAGCATCTGAAAATATAATGTGGATTAAACGAGAGCTCAAATTAAGTACGGCCTACTCAAGATGTGCATGTCATTAAGGTTTTGTATGGGGGCGGCTTTTTGACTGCTTTGCTTTTTTGACTGCCACCATAGTTCTGTTTTGGGAGTTGATTTCTGTTGCTTTTATTTATGTGGTATAAAGCTGTTTTTTTTCAACCTGAATTGTTACAGTGTAGTAGATGTCGAAAAGCTGTGGTCTGACTTTTCGAAAAAAAAAATAAATTTGTAATAGTCACAGTTGTTTTTAAAAAGTAGTTTCTCTATCAAAAGTTCACAACTGCTTCTTCAAACAGATACAACTGACCCAAACATACCCTAAAATCCGCATGAGCTCCGACGTTATCCTAAATGCTTAAATTTAAATGCTTGACAATATGCAAGATAAAAAATAAAATCAAAACACATTGCCTTTGCTTCAAGAAACGTGTAAACAATTTGAAAATGAGATTACTTGGAAAATTTCATACATAATTTAAAAAAAATATTAAAATTCAACTTTAATAATCACACGCTCTCGAACAAACAGTCATATTTAAAAGACGAAGCTATAAGTCGCACCTAACAAGTATGATCTTCCTCTTGACAATAAGCCAAGTCAACAAGACCGAGCTCCCACTTAACTAATTCAATCATCTTTCTCGTAAAAAACCCGAGTTGATGAAACTGATGTATGTGTAAAATTAAAAATAATAAAACTCAAATAAATTTCATATATAAGTAATTTAAGCTCCAATTTCTCTGATGATACTCGTGTTGAATATGAATCTCAACAAAAGAGATCTATTTTCAAAATTAAACCAAACAAAATTTGAATAAACTCAATTAGTATTGGTTACGAACCTGATTCTATGTAAGTGCAATAGAACCTATAAGGTTCAAAGTTATTCAATCTCA
The DNA here is from genome assembly GCA_003013225.1 of Phalaenopsis aphrodite. NCBI lineage: Eukaryota > Viridiplantae > Streptophyta > Magnoliopsida > Asparagales > Orchidaceae > Phalaenopsis > Phalaenopsis aphrodite. Next base: position 430,165 of record NEWO01000164.1, on the reverse strand, counting down.
ATTATAATCGTATTGAAAGTGAAAGTAAGATTTATTCGCAAAATTAAATTCCAAAGAATATTTGAATAAACTAAATTAATATATGTTATGATCTGTTTCTTTGTAGGCAAGAAAAAGTCAACAAAATTCAAAGTTATCCAAATCCTCGATGAATCTTAATTGAAAGGATCTACCATTAATATGATTTTTTTTGTTAGAAATGCAGAATCTTAAGTTGAAAATTATAAAGGGCAATTACAAAACTTAATTACAAACCCGATCCTCTATGAATGAGAAAGAGTTAACAGTGCTTGTAATTTTAGAAATAAACTTAGCTCTACAAACTCGATCTTTTGCAACAAGAAACAAAGTTAACGAGGTCTAAATCAAACCATTAAACCTCCTCGATGATGTTCGTGTTGAAAATAAATCTTAACCAAAAGGAATATTTTTATTAAAAATATATTAAATTCTAATAAAATTTTGATATTTTTTAGAAAATTCATAAAAATTTAAAAAATCTAAAAACATTCGAATAAATCTACTACTAAAAGCTTAAAACAAATTCTCATCCGCCTACCACAGAAGTTTAAGGCAATAAATTTATGATTAATCTGAACAATAAGAAGCCAATATCATATCAATTATATTGCAATATTTACTCTTAAATCAACCTACATCAATAAGAAGGTGGCCTTAGTCCCATGTCGATGTGAGTTGGCCTGTCGACTCCACAATATAGAGGTTACAACTAGAGCCCTCTATATGGCCAGTTTGGCCATACTAGCTCCACTATATTAAAGTCATGACTATAACTTAGTATGTTCCATGATGACTTTTTGTCTCTTGAGATATCAATTACAAGAGGTATTTAATAAGGCATAAAGTCCACTGTCAGCTAAGGTTGACCTGAATTAGTCACTTTAAACAAATATCTATCTTACTCCTTTTAGTTAAAATGACGCATAGTGTTGATAAGGATTCTTAAGCCAGGTAGGGTCGTCTAACTCATCTAACTAATTAGACCAAAGACCATGACAACTTGAGATGATGAAACCATGATATCCTAATAGGGTTGTCCTCGTTCTCCCCATCATCCACGCTTAAGCTTATAGGGATACATTTCTACAATCTAAAATTCTTAATTGCTCCTAATATACACTGAACGATCAACTCACTAATGACTAGTCTTAATAGAAAATACTCTCCCATTATCAAGAAAAGTAAATAACCATAGAGCCTTGTACCTATAGGAAACCTCGAATCTCAAATCTTAAGAGCCCTTGTAAAATAAATGAAATCTCAAGGTAGTGTCTTATCTACAATTCTAATGTGCCTTTTTAAAATTTGACCGAAAAACTAAATAAACACTCTCATTCAATTCGAGAAAGGCTGATATGCAAAATTCTGGAGCCCATAATACATAAGAAGCATGCTCGAGTAATTAGCCAAAAAATATTAATTTGCAATGGAAATTATAAACTTCCATTGCAATGCAGTACCTTCATTCATGTGTTCTTGGGTATACCCAAATTGCCTTGATTTGTGGGCGCATCTTACTTTAGTGACCTTAAAAACTTTCATTTCAATTTAGACTACATTCACATATGATTGGGACCTAGCCAAATTGCCTCGATTTGCCATATGTAGCCTTTAGCACGGCCAACAAGTCATTGGCCCTGCTTAAGGGCTCTTTGTATCATCAAAACAATACGAAATAACCCCTACAAGTGACTCTGAAATACACCTTCATAACCTTTACATGATCACAAGCCCACATTAATTTAAAAGTATTAAAAAAAGGTAAAAATTGAAAATTTCAACGTTTCAGACTCCAACATTATTTAGAGCTAAAGATGCCTCGAATCATGGCTTATGAAGGGAGAGGAAGGCTAAGCAAAAAAAGGGAAGACTTTAATTAGATTTTCTGAATTTAAAAAAAATTGTAAAGCATGAGAAAAGGCAATCTTTTATAGAGACAGTGATCCCCCAAATATTTGAATGTGGTCAATTAAGTTTCAGAATATATATTTCTTCAATTTAGTCCATCAACGATGTAAATTTGATCCAAAATAATCCTTCCTAGACTAAATTGGGATTAATTTCTATGGATAGACTAAATCGGGATCATTTTTTAGTCATGACATTTACACGAGATTATATTGAATCGAATTTGTATAGTCGAAAACTAAATTGAAGAAATGTGAAACTTTGGGACTAAGTATAAAAACAAATGGGGGACTATCTAAGGATTTATTTCTATAGAATTACCTTTGAACGGTACACCAAACAAGATAGAAACTGGAATATAATATTTACTATTTCATGTTTTTTTTGCTCAAGTTCTAACAACTGAAACTTTCAAGGCTTCACATATATAGGTACTAACAATGCACAAATTTATTTGCTTAATGAAAGAGGTTCCTTACATTACACTCATAATTTTACAAATATACATGAACTGTGCTAAGATCCATGTACGTCATTTCTAGTGTGGTGCCCCATGCACGTCTTCCTTGACAGGATAGCGAGGTTCTCCCATTTAAATTTTTATCTTCTTATAATATTGTGTAAATCACAACAGTGAATTTCAAGGCCCATAATATCTTTATTTGTGTTGTGAGGAATTATAATTTCAGCTCAATTCTAAGCACCGCCTATTCATATTTTTCTTGGCCTAGGATATGTAGGTAGAGAAAATTTATTAAGAAACATTTAATTCTATATCATCCATATTAATTTTGGAATCTATGAAAAAAAAATTATATTTTCTATTTCGAGATAATATATTATTTTCATCAAGAAGTGTTTGATTTAAAAATTTCCCTTCATCTGAATATAATACTCTTCATGCACAATACAAATAAGCAATCATGCTTGATAACACCTCCATACTCCAAAATGATCTCAACTACAACTGTTGTGGCACCGTAAATGCAAAAACTATGTGAAAAACGAAAACAACCATCCTTCATAGAAGCCAACAAACCCGCTTACAAGTGTCATCGATGAATCTCAAGATGTTTTGCTTCGAGTACCCACCAATAGTCATTGCTGCTCACATTGTCTCCCTCCATATGCCTGCCTTGTTCTACATGTTCATATTCAAAAATAAAGGCAATCAAGTTAACTGAAGTACCACTCTAACAGAAGCTCTCATACATCCTCTCATATTTAGAGTCATTAATTTTATTTCTATGTTTTGCCTCTTTTTCAATGATAACTAATGCATCATAAAAGTGAAATAATGCATTATTATTCAAGTATAAAAATTGATGCATCAAAAACACTAGCTTAACCAAATAATTTCCTCAACACGAAATTTTTATCATCCAGACAGCTTACCCCGCTGAAAGGCTTAGCATAGCTTACCTTACCTTACCAAAAGTCTCAAACAAATAGACCATGAAAAGGGAGGGAAATGAAAAATCTATCATGAACCATACATGCATAAACTAAATTTTGATGAAAAAAAGATATTCTAGAAAAAGTCGATTACTGCAAATAAGTATTTTACTTATCAATTAATAGCTCATATTTTCCTTCTCCATCATCCCTATTAACAGGAGCATGTAAATAATAAATATAAGATTCATGAAATTGCGTAGCACATTGTTTATTTGATATCTCAAGCAAGCATCTGGGCAATGTGTTGACTAATATAGTTCCTGATGTCCCTCTCTACACTGTAGATGCACCGACTAACAATTGAAGGTACTGCAAATTAAACACCTTTGATGCATTTCTACATAAGGTGGAGAGATGTATGTAACGTACCCATTTCATATTCCAATGCTTGAAGAATCATTTCCACCTGTGACAAATAATAAAATGTTAATTCATTATAAGTTAACAAATATGTGATGCAACTCATTATTGGCTTCCATTTGTGTTAACTTATAATGAGAGGGACATTATAATAGGAGCCAAACTCTCAGGGGAATTAAAATACTTATTTGCATCATAATAATAGGAAAAAACTCTCAGGGGAAACCAGAACATTATAATAGGAGCCAGTGAAAAAGTGAATTGGCTCTAGGTATGTATCCTCATTAACAAGAAAGGCAGAAACATAATCATTAAAAATTGTATTAGTTAAATGAATAACAAATCAATCGAAAGCTATTATACATACTTTGTCAAAATCCTTCACTAGGTTAGCCTCAATGGAAGAATTATTCTCATATTCTGTCCAGAGTTCTTTTATTTCATCAGCTGCATGCACAAAGTTTAATAAATAATAAAATGATAATTCAACTCGTAAAGCCCACGAACTACTTGTTTAAAAGGAACAACATAAAACTCATGGCATACCCCTCATCCCTCCGCCAAGAATTTCACACATTTCACTCAGAGCAATCTGCTCACGTCTGCTTTTTTCGGACTTGGGCACTCCATCCGAGGGGGTGATATCACCAACAATAGCTGACATATTAATCCAAACAATATCAAACAAGAACAGGCTAGTATTATTTTTTTAACAATTAGACAAGCAAGACTTGTGGTGCTACAGAAATATGTTGATACCATATATATTTCTAAGAATGCACTAGAAACCACGCCTTTGGCATGTTCAACATAGACTAAAAACAATAAAAAAACATTTCAAAATGTGGCGCAACGTGTTACACAAGTGCCTAGCCTAAGGGCAATTTAGACTTTTATTATTATTATTTTTGTTGTTGGGCATAAATATGCTTATGTTTAGGGTTTGGTTGAGGCAGAAGATTGTTATTATGAGTCTTAGGCACAGGATTTGGAAGAAGTTTCCTACCTCTCAAATTATAGGAATTGAGAGAGATAACCTACGCTTTGAATTGTAGGTGTTTATCATTGTATTTAGATTGAGTTATTTGGATTATTAAAGAAAAAAATTACTAAGCCCTAATTTCTGTGAAATTTGTGTCGATTTCTGCATCCAATCATATCAAATTGGTATCAAAGCTCAAAATTCTGAGAATAAGAATGACAGAAAAGAGGACCAAATGACCTGACAGAAGCTAAAACGAATCGAGGCTTATTGGGAGACGATTTCAGCGTACAAAGGTTAACAATCGCTCAGGATTTGAAAGAGTTTTCCTACCTCTCAAATTATAGGAATTGAGAGAAATGACCTACGTTTTGAATTGTAGGTGTTTATCTTTGTATTCAGATTGAGTTATTTGGATTATTAAAGAAAAAAACTACTAAGACCTAATTTTTGTGAAATTTGTGATGATTTCTATCCAATCATATCAAATTGGTATCAGAGCTCAAGATTCTAGGAATCAGAATGACAGAAAAGAGGACTGAATGACTCGACAGAAGCTAAAACGAATCGAGGCTTATTGGGAGACGATTTCAACGTACAAAGGTTAATGATTGCTCGATTCGACGTGTCCTAGTGTGTGAACGACGAGGTTTGGGATGTTGTAGTAGGGATTTGTGTACATACTTGAAACTCCCATTCTTCTCTTCCTTCTGCTCTGTCCTCACAAGAAATCGTGACAAGAGCTAATTTGGAAGGCTGCGACTGGGAAGCGGCATACAAAGACCTAAAACTCCATCTTTTCCCTCCTCCAAGACAGTCTTCACGTCCAGTCATGATCATAGTTGGATGCGAAGGCTCCAACACGAACAATCGCGACTTATATAGACTTGAAACTCCATGTTTCGCCTCCTCTTGCTCCATAGAAGCGATCAGAGCTAGTTGGGAAGGAAGCGACTTGGAAGTAGATACAGAGAACCAAAAATCACGTCCTATTTCCTCTTGTTATGTCTTGCAATAGAGTCGTGAGTTCAACTGGAGGGGAAGGCGACAACAGGATCATGTCTTCCATCTCATGTGAAGACTGACGAGATCGCTACTATACAGAGGGTGGGATTGCTGCTTGCAGAGCTGTGCATTTTCCTTTGTGAAGCAAACACGAAGTGGGCATACAAAAATTTGGAGGGAACAAATAATGGGATCACGTCTTCCTCTCCTATGAAGACTGACGGGATCGCTGCAATACAGAGGGTGGAATTGCTGCTTATAGAGCTGCACCTTTTCCTTCATGAAGCACACACGAAGTAGGTGTATAGGAGTTTGTGGGGTAAGCAAAAAATGGGATCACTATGTACAGAACACGATATAGTGGTGAATTGAGCCTACTGGGAGAGCCGACGAGATCGCGACATTCATTAACGTGATTCAACCGCAATTTGAGCATGCTTGGGAGCCGAAGGGATTGTATAGAGCCATGACCTAAGCCTTGCGATACAATCGTGGTTCAGGTTATCAGGGAAATAGAAGGAATTAAGATAGTGGAGAAGGTTGCGACGGGATGGAGCATGCCCTAATCGTGATCCTGGAAGTCAACGACCGGATTCAGGATTAAGTGTACCCTAGTGATACGAAGTAACGACGACCAAGAAGATAGACAATTTGGCGAAGAAATTGAAAGAAGAGGTGGGGTAACTTAAATTTGGGACAGAGGAAAGGTTTTTGCAATTGACGATCGATTCGAGAGCTTCGAGGAGATGTTGAGGAAGTTTATTGAGATGCAAGCCAAGACCTCGTCGACAATTCAGTTTGCAAGCCCTACCCAAGAATTGACCGAGGATTAGATTGAGCGAGAGGAATATAAGGAGAAAAACATCCACCATCAAGAACCTCCTCCTAGAGTTCCAATGGGGAGTGGATTAGAGATTTTCGATGGCGACGGGTGGGCCAAAACATTGAGAAAGGAGTTATGGAAGGGGTATGGAGGTTCACGGTGAAGAAAGTAGAGAAGCAGCGGTAATATGGCTATCATCGAAAGAGGGAGTTTTACCCTCGATACATGGGGGAAAATATCGGATGAAGAGGAAGTTGTTGTGGTGATACTAGGGTTAGGAAGTTGAAGATATCGATTTTCGAGGGAGAAGATGCGCATGAGCGGGTGTATTTGATACCGGAACTAGGAAAAAGAACAGTGGATCTAAAAAAATATAAACTTTTATTAATATTGAAATAATGTTACAACACGACTCAAACAGAAAGAAAATAAAATAATAGACGAATCAGTGGTTAGGGATGTAGGAAGAGTCGGTGACGATGTCAGCGGGTGAGTGGTTGTTTGGGTAGGTAGGGGCTGTGTTTGGTTAGAAGTATGTAGGTTGGACGGCGAGGTCGTGGATGAAGTAGGGGTGGAAGTAGTGTGGTGGAGGAATATGAGGGTGGTAGGCAGCTAAGGTGAAAGGTAGGAAAAGATGTCGTGGAGAAGTGAAGAAGATTGGGAGTTTACAACACCACCTCGGGGCAGGATACAGTTGAAGCAGCACCTGTCGTCGAATACATTCCTAACAAGAGAGAAGAGACTCCACACAAGATATTAAAAGACCACTCTACTAGAACCAACTCCCTGCACACAAAGGACAACAAATTATAGACTCCCGCTAGACAAAAAAAACTTCTACACAAAGGAAGAGGGTGGAAAGTAAAAAGAATCCAGAAAAACTCAATATTGCACAGTCAGCATCTTCCTGGATTGAGTAGGTTCACAATTCCTCACCAGCCCTCGCACGGGTTTGTAATTCTGCTCACTCCATTGTTCCCGCGAAGATTCGCATGCCTTCTATCCCGCAAAAACGACGTGCCACGCATTGGGGTGCATTTAGTGCCCGCACTCCGGCGCTGATTCAACACCTGCATCAGTCTCTTGGGATTGGGGAAGCTTCGACCTCTTTTGTCGAAGCTCTAGGCTCTTCAAAATATGGTGTCGAGTCAGCGACGTTGAATATGGCTAAAGTTGTAGTCCCCAGGCAAGTTGATCTTATGAGCATTATCGTGCAGTTTTTGAAGTACACTGAAAGGTCCCTCTGCTTTCGACTTGAGCTTCCCAAATAATCATACGTAAAATCTTTCCTTTTCTAACCGAACCCATACAAGACCGCCTTCCTGAAATGTTACTTTCTTCTTGGATTTATTTGTTTGTGTCTGATATTTGTGGTTCTTCTTAACAATTTTCTTGCCAATTTCTTCATAGAGCTTTTGAATCTCATGTACTCGTTTAGTGGCATCCTTGTTCGTTTCTGAAGATGGTAGGAGTAGCGGATTGTGATCGTACAAAATCACAAAGGGAATTCGTCCAGTAGTTTGGCTGATGGATCATTTATAGGCAAACTTAGCTTGGGTTAGGATAAAATCTCATTGTCTTATGTTTTTTTCCCACGAAACATCTCTGAAGATTAACGAGGCTCTTCTCCATAAGGAAACTCCTCTACGTCCATCTTGATGCCAAAAATCTCGCTGACCTCCATAAGGGACCTCTTCTCTCGGCCTCCATTGATATTGGATATCAAAATCACGTGGTCGATATTCCTCGTCACTACGATCTTCCTTGTGGAATGGATTCATGTTCTCGTCTTTGTCTTTTCTTTGACTCTCTTGATCACGGTCGAAGGTAACCTCTTTTTGGTTCTTGTCATCCAGCTTTGCAAATCTCTGTTGTAGAAAACGGATTTCTTGTTGAATCTCTTTCTGAGTTAAGTCCGGTGAAACCTTTTCATGGTGGCATGGCTAGGGTTGGAAATAGAAACAAAAATTTCGGTGGAAGTGGCTTGGGTAGGAGTAGATGCTAGGAGATATAGGATGGGACTAGGATTTGACTAGCTCTGACACTAAATGATACCGAAACTAGAAGGAAGAACAATTGAACCAAAAAAAACAAACTTTTATTAATATATAAATAAAGTTATAACACGACTCAAACAGAAACAAAATACAACAATAAACGAATCCTCGGTTAGGGATGTAGGAGGAGATTCGAAGGTGGTGGCGGCGTTGGTAGGTGAGTGGCTGTTAGGGTAGGTAGGGATTGTGTTTGGTTGGATGTATGTAGGTTGGAAGGCGAGGTCGTGGAGGAAGAAGGGGTGAAAGTAGTGTGTTGGAGGAATATGGGGGTGGTTGATAGCTATGGCGAAAGGTAGGAAAAGGTGTCGGGGAGAAGATGCGAAGGAGATTGAGAGCTTACAACACCACCTCGGAGCAGAGTACAACCGATGCACCACTTGTCATCGGATACAATCCTAACAAGAGGAAAGAGACTCCACACAGAAGATCAGAAGACCACTTTATTAGAACTGACTCCTTAAAAATAGAGGACAACAATTTACGGACTCCCGCAGGACAAAGAAAACTTCTACACAAAAGAATGGAAAGTAAGAAGAATCTAGAAAAAACAAAAATATCCACAGTCAGCATCTTCCTACAACACGTAGGTTCGCGATCACTCCCCAGCCCTCGTGTTGGTTCGTGATCCCGCTCGTTCCACTATTTTTGCGAAGATTTGCGAGTTTTCTGACCTGCAGAAACGAAGCACCCGCACTCAGGCACTGATTCACCATCGACATCAGTATTGGGTGAAGCGATACTCCACGGTGAATGGGCTAGATGGAGAGGAGAAACAAATTGCGGCAGGGCTATGTTTGAAGGGAAAAGTCTTAGCTTGATTTCAGTGGAAATAAATTAGAAACATGCTTCGTTTGTGAGAGGAATTTAAGGATTGTTTGTTTAAATGTTTCCGAGTCATTAGGGAAGGAGACCTACATGAGAAATTCTATACCTTGACTCAGGACGGGATTTTTATGGAATATAGGAAGACATTTGAGCTTTTGTTGAAACAACTGAGGAGGATTTATGAAGCAGGATTGGAGGGAAATTTCATGAAGGGCCTAAAACCCAACTACGATTAACACTACAACTACTGAAACCGTGGGAATTGAGGGAGATGATGGAGCTAGCAGACATGGTGGGGGACAAGAACCAGATGAAGAAAGCCAACAGAAGCAACACAGATGGAGCGTCACACCGATTTGTTATAAACACGATAATACGTAAAGCTCAAACAGTAGAAATCTAGATGGGGAGCCGTATTCAAGCACTTTACAGAGACATATATTCAGAAAAAGCAAGCCAAGGGGTAATGTTTTCGGTGTGATAAGAAGTTTATCCTAGGACATCGTTGCAAAGAATGAAAATAACAATTTCTTAGTGTATGACAAGGAGACAGATGATGAATAAATAGAGACAGTTGTGGTGGTGGTGGTGAAGGAATAATAACTTTTTTTCCACCTAGGGTAAATGTGTTGCCTAGCCTAAAGGCAATTTGGTCGTCTGTAAGCCTAAGAGCAATTTAGACTTTTGTTATTATTATTGTTAGATATAAATATGTCAATGTTTAGAGTTAGATTGAGAGATTATTGTTGTGAGTCCTAGGTTTAGGGTTTGGGAGAGATTTCCGATTAAATTGTAGGAATTGGAAGAGATCGTCAGCCTCTCGAATTTTAGATGTTTATATTTGTATTCGGATTGAGTTTATTGGATTATATTTTCTTTGCCCTAAATTATGTGAAAATTCATGCCAATTTTTGCATCAGATCGTATCACAACATTCCTTTTAACTAAACACCACTTGAGTAAAATATTCTGCAAATAAGAAAAATTATTTATACAATCAAAAACCTTTTTCGCCTTTTTTTAATTTCTCAGTTCAATATTAGTGTACTATGGACAAAAGTGTTTATCTAGAATGATAAAACTCTCCTACCGATTCACTTCAAGGTTAAAGATGTAACCAACTCATATGCCATTAAAAATATGATGAACACCGCAAACCATATCAGAGTGGATCAGCATAACAAAAAATATTGAAGACAATTTGTGTAAGGTCTAAAAAGCTAAACGGAAGACAAGATTGTTGAGGTTAAATACCTTCTGCAATATCGTGCACAATAGCAATCTTGATACACCTGTTTCAATGATGAAAATGACAAAAAAAAATTTTAAAAAATATGAAGTACTGGTGACCAGAAAAAAACAATTACCCATAAAAGTGCTTGAATAAAAACCAAACCAAACAAAAGAAATTCTTCTGCAATAAAGCAGAGTGAATGTACCCTTCAAGTTGAAATGAAAAAGCATGCACATAAAATAAATTAACTTTTTAACAAAAAGCATAGTAAGAGACAAGAAATGAAGTTGCCAATTTTGGAATAAAATCAACCTTTCCCGATTTACACCTGGTAGGTCCCCGGAAATCAATGCCATCAATGCCATACGGTACATGTGATCTGCAATTGACTCAGCCCCCTTAATTCCATGATTAACCCAACCCTTTCGTTTAGTTGTCTGAAAATAAAGAACGCAAGAATGTAGGCATTTTACCATCAGAATATTTGAAATCAGATTCTGATCAACAAAATATGAAGAATCCCAGAATGAGTATTACAGTATAAAACGAGTTTATAAGATGTGAATTAAAATGAGTAAATGATTTTTGCAGCACATGCCTTTTATGAGAATAATCACATTACCTACCTCTTCCTAGGGTTGTGAAAAAAACAGGTAAAAAAAGAGATGTAAGAACTCATGCACAAAATAGAAATAAATAGAGAATGAAGATCCACATAGCCCAAACCCAAATGGTTGCCGTGAGGCTAATGATGATGTTGGTCTCTCCTTCCTAAAGTTACACGTCATGCATAGATATAAAAGACTGAACAGGTAAGCATAGAAGGCATCAATTAAAAAAACTATGCGGTCTGAGGTAGCAAAATGACAATAATGACAAAGATACAGTTGTCCATGTTAAGTTTTAGTTAACAATGCATAATCAACCCAACTTGATAAATATAAAACATTTTGAACTTTTATTACGACTAGAAAAGCAAATAGGTGGGTCAGATCCAGATAATGCATGAAATTTTTTATTATATTTTCTTTAATTAACCTTGATACCATATGTAATTCTAGAATTAAAATTAAAAACCATATTTTTAAGCTCAGTATACTTTTAGCCAAATCTAGCAAACTTCAAACTGACATCTTTTTCCATTGTACTTCCATAAAACTTGACCGAAATTATACAGGGATCTCTTTTCTCGATTCGTCGTAAGCTTTTTTGGTTATGTAAATCACAAGAATTTGAACTACAACCGATTAACACAGTACAGCCCTAATTATTTCTATTGCTTAATCAGTTCAAGAGAAAAATGCCCTTCAATTTTATAAACCTCAATGAGATTAAATAGAATTAGACATAGCCCATTCAATTTTGGCATCAATAAGGTTCAACAAATGACAGCATTAACAAAATCTAATTCCAAATCATGATAGTCACCACGCCAGCCTTAAAATTCAATTTTGGCATCAATAAGGTTCAACAAATGACAGCATTAACAAAATCTAATTCCAAATCATGATAGTCACCACGCCAGCCTTAAAAAAAAAATGCCAAACGAGTTTATTTTTGCCTTTACCGCCATATCAGTTAAAAAGAAATCATGGGTGGCTAAAGTACACAAGTAGACACATACAAGATATCCGCTGCACTATTATGTGAAAAAAGCCAATTCCCAGCCTAATTATTCCACATGATAGCACCATAAGAACAATAGAAATGGTAATAATCTATAATATAAGAAAACAATAGTGATCAACTTTCAAAAAATATTTGGTCATGGGTCAATCGTAACAATAAATGGATATGGGTAATGCAAAGGATAAAATATACATTCATATTTTCTTTTCTTTTTTTGGAAAGGTAAACAATCAAAATTGTTCTCTATATTATCCGGCATAAATTTCATTAGAGTTGGGTGCAGTTAAACCATAAAATCAATTGTTTAATTATTATGCTTCCTTAAAGTTCATTATGGTATAAATTTTGAGGTTTGTTGTCATACTAACATTCATAGTGTAGCTAGATGAACAACTATGCTTTTTTTGGCAGATGTTGGAGTGTAAGAAAAATAGCTAAAACCTATTGTCTTAGATAAATGAATCTAGCATTACAAAATGAGCAAGCAACTTAGGGTAGTTCTTGCTCCTATGCAGTCTCCATTCTTGGCACCATCAATGGCTTCCTTATCATTTTGATTTGTGTCAATGCCTAGAAAATTCTGTTCATCCATTATTATATGAGATCATGGTTCCCTACTTTCCATGACATGAATAATCACTTTCCCTCTTGTCACCATCTCCACCACCCTTCTATTTTGACATCATTAGTTCAAGTTGTAGTAATCTCCCTCGAGGCATTTTATGTGATTTGTTTGCCTTCATTTTCTCTAGCTATCAGCATTGCTCAATCCTTCTCAAATATTGTTAGGGGATTTATGGCTTTGCGGTCTCAGTGAGCTTCAACCACCCAGTTTCCACAAGTTTCTTATCAATGATAAATCTTTCTCATATCAAACAACTCTCCACATTTCAGTGTAAAACAGCTCTGATCCTTGTTGATTCAGAGATATTTGAATTAGTCGACCCCTTTTTCTTCTCTATAACAGGCAATTTCTCAATGAGATTTACTGGGCTTGAGAGTGTGCATTCATTCATGTCACATTTTCATTTGGTTGAAAAATATTTAGTTAAGCTCCTTGATCCTCGATATATGTTTATTAGAATACTTGTTAAATCATATTACTCTTGCTTACTTTCACAGCGTTTTTATTATGTGAATGCCTTCCCGATACAAAAGTCAAAATGGAGTCCTAATTCTAACTCATCCATGGAACCTCATATCACTTTGATTGGGATTTTACTCCACGATTTCAACCACTAATTTAATCAGCTACACTTTATTCCTTGGGCCCTATCCTTGTCAAACCATACTACTGCTCACCTCTCTAGGCCATCCGTACAAATGCTCTAGTTGAATTGGATGTTGCTAGATCTCCAGATAATGATATTTGGATTGATTAATCTTCCTGTGGTGATTGAAAGAAGGTTTTAATTGATAGTATTTCCTCCATATTGTACCACATGTAATTTTTTTAACACAACAATGATTACTTTAAAGTTCATCCAAAACATAGAAAGTAATTCTCAACATGAGAGCTTTCATAGCTTTCACCTTAAAGAAACCCTCAAAACTCACCAAGACTATTCAGCTGCCCAGTATCACACCCACATAAATCCCTGGTGGTTCTCCTGTTAAAAGAGTTGGCTACCTATTGAATTACGGTAATATGCCCTCTAATCGACAGCCTAGCCTCATCTTGGCAATGGAAATCTCATTTAAGGGGGGTTAACAGCTAACAATCAGACCAAAGGAGCCAACCGAACAAAGTCCGGCGACCCAAGGACCCTCATAAGTCGACCGACTGTCCTTAGATAGTTGCCCGACTATTTTGAGTTAAGTCAACTGACTATCCCAAGCTCAATCAACCGATTGTCCTTAACCAAGCTGACAAACTTTCCTTCGTGGGGTCGACTAACTAACCAACATATGAGGGTCAGTCGTCTGCCTGACTCATCAAAATCAACCATATGAACTGGTTGACTTATAGTCCACTGACTTTAGGCGAACAAATGATGGGACAGCCAAGCAAGAGACTTTTCATTTATTTATCTATTTATGTATTTATTCATGTATTTATTTATGACCAAAATACCCTGACTCTTGTTGCGTATAAATCGGGGGTCATTTCTATATTAAATGGCTAATGGCTAATGTACTCTCTTTCCCATTCTAATGTTCTCTCTCTCTCTCCTTGTCTCTCCCGTCCTACTCTCTATTCCGTGGGTGTGCATCACTGGTCAATTTTGAATTCAACACCAGCATTCTCGTTCAAGAGCAGAAGGATCTTTTGCTGGATCATTGAATAAAATTTGATAACAACTGCGCAAACCTAGGTAGAAAAATAATTAGAATAACCCATAACGACAAATTGCTTCACAATTAAAAACGATTCCAGTTCCTAACAATTCCATCGGATGTCCTGATGATATAAAATCAAAGATGTTATGCCCAATTATTTCTTCTTGGCTCCTCAATAACAAAATAAGCTTTCCAAATTTCCAATTCATGCCTCCACCCACATGAATCAGGCTACTAAAAAGCGCCCTTTACTCATTGATCATTCAATAAGGATCAATATTAAAGCAGCTTGTACGATTGAAATAAAGACAGGTGCAAAACAAATAACTCTATCATTTTAAAAGTACAGATAAGCATGCAAAATCAACCGTCATTAAGCTAATTCTACAAACAGAGAACAATAGATAAAATGCCTACAGGCCTAAAACAGATAATTGGAAACCCAGATTTGCCTGGACAATCCAGCACCCTGTACCTTCAAACGATGACAAAGCGTCAGGAAATCGATCGCAGATGCCGCATCGGTAGATGCCTTCAAGACGGGTCCATCGGAACCAGGGATGCCGACAGCAGCTCGAACGCCCACGTAACTCGGCGAGCTTCTTTTCCAGCTGAGCTTCAAAGAGTTTCGGGAGAAAAGGGAAAAATACGATACGGATCGGGGGAAGCGGAACAGCGGCGCTGAAGAAAGTGACGACTTCACCGCCATTGCCGCCGCTGCGACGAAGGAGGATTAAGAGGTAGATGGCAAGGAAATGGTGAATGCCGGGGATTTAAGCGGAGTTTTCATTCCCGGTTAAGGAAGCCCTGATTTTATGGAGGGACGACGCATGGCGGGCATGAGCACGTGTCAAATGAGGCATACAGTGTGTAAAATAAGTGGAGTGAGTTCCGGCCGAAATGTTCCGCTTAGGTATTCGGTAGGGACGATTGTTCGATTTAAAATTTATGATATTCTTTTCTTAAAACATATTAATATAAAAAATAATTATGTTTTATGTTCAAACAACATTGAAATTCATGATCATCTCTTTTTTTAAATATTTTTAATTTCTCTTTTTCTTTTTAAAAAATATGTTCCAAATGAGTTTTTTTAATTGCACCCAATAATATATTTCAATTTTTTTCATTATTATCATAATATTTTTTTTCAAATTATGGACTATTCTAATTAATTTGAGAGAAATTCTATAATTTTTAAAAATAAGAATAGTTCTTTGGATTTGATAATTGGTTATATTCATTTGATGATTTTTTTATAAAAGTAAACAAAAAAAAGAAAATTTTTAAAAAATATTCCTAATTATTTTATTGATTTTTATGATTATTGATACATGTTTGGTGGTTTTTTTCTCTTTTAGATCTTTTTTTTTTGTTTTGTTTCTCATTTTTATGATGGATGGATTATTTTTTTTTCCTTTTATGGAAATAATTTTTTTTCTTGTTTTTTTTCAATTTATTGGAAGAATATCCCTTTCTAAAAAATTCAACTCGTTGTTGAATATTTATAATTATTAATTTTCAACGGTCTTTATCTTTGGAAAGACTTTCAACTATATATACAGGTATGTTCTGAGCTTTCTTTCTGGTTTTAAGGAGCCTCTTTTTTAATTGTTGTTGGTTGTCCTTCAAGTTTCTTTCATTATCTGGTTTGTTGTGTCTTAGTATTGCTTTATCTATTTTCTTATTCTTCTTTGTGAGGTTGGTTTGCGACCTCCGCTCCTTTGCGGTTTACTCTGTTGTTTATTTATGTGTTTAGTAGGTACATTACCCTACGGTGCTTGGGGTGTTTCTTTCTTTGGATTCGGCAAGTGGTGCTGACTTTTATCTTTATTGTTATATGTTTTGCATTGTTATTTTTTCAGTTTGATTTATCCCCTTCGCTCTGATTTTGTTTTAGCTTGTTTGTTAATAATAGGTTTTTATAAGTTTTACTCTTGGTTGTATGGATTTCATTATTTTTTTATCTTTGTTTGGTGATTGATTTGTTTTCATTTCTTAGGTTTATTTTTAATTTTTCTTCCTGTTTTTTTTTTTTTTAATGTTGTTTTTTTTTTCTTTTCCTGATAAGTTCTTTTATTCTCGATTTTTTGATTTAGCTAAGATTGATTTAAGCTTTGATGAATTTCAGCCATATATTAAAATTCAACCATATTTTCAATATTTAAAGTTTTTTAATTTTATATATTCATTAGAAATTTTAATGTTCATTCCCACAAAAGTTTTGAGCTCTTTTTCATGATTTTTAGAAGCTTTTTTTTTTGTTTTTTTTTTTAATTATTGGTGTGCTTACTTGTCTTTTATTTGTTTGATTTGATATTTTGTGTTACTTTGTCTCTTTATTTGTTTTTCTTCCCTGCCTTTTTAAAATTCAACTTGTAATTAACTATTTATAATTATTGATTTTAAATATTATTTATCCTTGGATGGAATTTTCAACTATATATGCAAGCAAGTCCTAAGCTTTCTTTTTGGTTTTAAGGAGCTTCCCCTTTTTTTATTGTTGTTGGTTGTGCTTCTTTTTTGTTTCCTTAATTGTCTGATTTGTTATCACTCAGTGTCGTTGTCTTCGTTTTTAATCCTATTTGTGATTTGTTTTGTGGCCTCGGTTAGGAGGGATTATTGCGTACGGACACCGCATGCATCTCTGCATGCGGTGTTCGATCTTGGCCGTAGATCACGGTGATCTACGGTCATGATTATTTCCGTATTTTTTTAAAAAAATTAAAAATTTTAGGTGGGGCCCACCAAAATACATCAGGACCGTAAATCAGGTGATTTACGGTCCGGTTCGGACACCGCACGCAAGCTGTGTGCGGTGTCCGATCCGTATGGAATAATTTTTCCTCGGTTAGAGGTGTAAATGAGTGGAACACGATGAGTTGAGGTTTTGTTTGTGTTCGGCTTGTTTGTATTAACACCTATTCAAAACCGGCTCGTTTTCTAACTAAACTCGCAATGAATCTGTTTGAATTTGGCTTGGTATTGTTTAATTTGTTCGCGAGCAATTCAAATTTGTTCATTTGTTTGCTAAGGCTCAGCTCGCAAGCCAAAATTTTCGCACAAGCTTTGGGATGTTCGGCTGTCCCACTCCCACCTGATATTCTTCCATTTGGGAGGTTATTTGCCTTTCTAACGCTGAGACAAATTTAAACATGGGCCAACCAATCAACGCCTATGTATTTACATATCTAACACCTAAATTTTATGGTTTTATATTTATACCACCTAAATCTAATACTAATATATATAGAGCCAAAACGAGTTAAACACTAATGAACAAACTTTTCATTTTGTTTGTCTCGTTTATAAATAAAGCTCAAAATAATTGTTTGTGTTTGGACTATTTGTTTAACGAACGAATTAAACACGAGCTACTTAACGAGCCGAACACGAGTTGTTCGTGAACGACGAGCTTTTTTGACAGCCCTAACCTCAATTCCTTTGTGGTTCACTCTATTGTTTTCTTTTCTTTTTCCAGTGTCTGCAATACCTTTTGGTGCTCTTTTCTTTCAAAGAATGTTTCTTTCTTTGGTTTCAACCTGTGATGCCGACTTTCATCTTCTTTGATATATATTTTGCATTATTACTTTTTAGCTTGCTTTCTCTCCTTCTCTTTGATATTCTTTTAGCTTTTTTTTTTAATATTAGGTGTTCAAGTTTTATTCTTGATGTTATAGATTTCATTACTTTTGATCTTTGTTTGGTGATTGTTTTGTTCTTCCTTTCTTATGTTTATTTTTAGTTTTGCTTCTTTTTTTGTTTTATTTTTTTTTCTTTTTATGACAAGTTCTTTTATTCTTGATCTTTTCATTTAGTTGAGATTGTTTTGAGCCTTGATGAATTTCAGTTATATATTAAATTCAATCGTGTTTTTAAATTTTATATATTCATTATGCCTGGAAGAAATTTTAATGTTCATTTTCAGGTACGTTTTGAGCTGTTTTTTATGTTTTTTTAGGAGCTTCCTTTGGTTGTTCTGTGTTCTTAGTTGTGCTGACTTGTCTTTTCTTTGTTGTCTTGTTTGATGTTCTTGTGCTTCTTTACTGTTTTTGTTGTTGCACTAGTTCGATTTTCCTTATTTCTATTGATGTTTCATGTCATCAATTCCTTATTGATTAGTTAGTTATATTCATTTGTGCATTCTACTGTTGTTCTTCTTTGTGTTTAGGTTAGTTTTTGCATATTAGGTGCTCTCTTGCCTTCTTAGAAAGATTCTCTTTATGGTTTCTTTTGGATGTGCAGACTTTTTCTTCTCTCAAAAATGGCTTTCGAGTGATGCCTCTCATACATTTTGTTTTAGTTGTGGCTCAGTTGATGTTGCAAATTGGATTAGTTGTCTGTGTTGTACTCTTCTTTTACGATCTGTTGTTCTTTATCAGTGATTTCAATTCATAATTTAAAATTCTCAAGATTATAAATAATCAATTTGATGGCTTTAAAGTGAGAAAGGAAAATTTGTAATTTTGAGAAATTATAAATATACCCATCTTAAATTTTATACACATGAATTTCACTGAAATTTTATTGTGTTTTTCTTTATTAATGATTTAAAATCAGATTTCCTAAATTTTAGGATCTTAAGGTTAGGGTAGATTTATAATTTTTTAGTTTTCACACAAAATTTCTTAATTTCACATTAAATTTCACATGATAATTTTGTCAAACTCTTATGAACTTTTCACAATAGTGAATTCTCAAATATATTTTTTTTCAGAAAAAATAGCTTTTAAAATTGAAATTTATTTAACCATTTTCATTGCAATTATGTATTCAAATAGAGCATTATAATTCCAAAATGTATTTTACTGATTTTATGAAGATTTTTAAATAAAAGGGTAATCATGTAAATAGAAAATACCAAATATAACTTTACACTTATTCAATGATTTTCATTGAATGAACAATTTTAATGCTTCAATGATTTGTGTTACTGTTTGTGGGTTTTTCTTTAAAATTTCATTTTGCTTTACTAAATTTTTTATTTTTATTTATTTTAATTTTATTATTTAATTGATTTTTTTACTAAAAATTCCAATTCATAAATGTTTTGTGATTTTCTTTCTTTAGAAAAATTATGGGAGATCACTGTGATCAGAGAGCATCCGTGACATAAAAATTTTGAATTATATTTGAATTTTTGTAAATTTTAATGTTTTATGAATTTTATTTAGTTAGAGAAATTATATTAATTATTTTTTCTTATTTTGGTTCCACATTATTAGTCATATTATTATGTGTTCATCACAATGTCCTCATATCTTTCTGGATTTAATTTGGATTTTTATGAATCTTTAAATCTCTGATTAATTTATTCATATTTAATCAAATTTTGTTGATTTACTTATTAAATAAATTTCCACATTGAGTGCTGACCAACTTTTTTTTTGTAATCGACAAATAAAAGAATTTGATGACGCTATTAGAAGATTTAATTTCCAGCAACTGTGTCCAATGACTTGATCGCGATTTTATAGATGTGTCTGATTTGGTTAAGATGTATAATTATAATATTCAATAATGTTAAAGTCGAATTTGTCAACGCAAGCATACGTATCGCTCAAGTAATATAGGGCTCTAATGGAGTCGTAGATATCGATCCCACAGGGAGTTGTTTAGAATTACGGATTAAGACTTTAGAAAAGCAAGACTTTAATCACAACAACGACGTTCAATGTGTTTATCTGTCACTAATAGACAATTGAAATAAATAGATAATTTTAATAATTAATAAGTAACTAATGATAGAAAGTAGGGTGTAATTGTGATATTCAATATATAAGAAAGCATCATTCTTCTTGTCAAAAAATTATAGTGAATGGATAAAATGAATTAGTTCAATTTATATTGTGTCAAATAGGAGCATACATATTATTTACCCTTTGGTCCAGGCATAAAGAACATTGACTAATCCTATGCTTGGTTAATGATTCTGCGGCTAGGCTGGGAGGATACCGGCTCTCACTTCGGAGCTCCCATGTTCCCCTCACCTGAGGGCTAACATCTACACATCAGCACCCAAACGATAGGACAGAATTGGGGATTTTAGTATGTCACTCTAAAATCTCCAATTCTTTGCCCGATAATAATATTTCCGTATTTATTTGCACCCAACTTCTAAAGGCTTTGACCTCCCTGAATCTTAGATGTAACATTCACTTTAGTTGTAAAACTCAACATATTTTAACAAATCAATTGGCCAGATTGAAAGTAAATTAAGATATAAGTGAAAAGATCATCACATTTTCTTAAACATTTTCATGGATTCACCAATTCAAATTACCATTTCACAAATCTCGAGACAAAGAGAAAAAGAGAGAAAACTACTCAAAACTCATGGGGAAAACACAACAAAACTCAGAATTCATATATAAAATCAAAGTCATACAAACTACAACAAGTAAATAACTTATCTCTAATATCTCCCCAAGAACACTCCTTGAAGTTCCTCTGAATCTCTTCCTTTCTTTACAACACACAAAATTCCTCTTCGAAGTAGCAAGGAGGAAGAAATCTCTCACTTTCCCCCCACTCTTACAATCTCTCGAAGAATTCCTCACAATTGTTACACTCTAATGGAAATTCTATACACTAATAATAACCTCCAAGGCCTCTAGTACACTTTAGACTCCTTAGACTTCTTTTATTTTCGGTCAAAATGTTCTTTTAAAGTTGTAGATGAGCTTTCCCAAGAGTTACTTAAGCATCCCTTCAAAATTTGGCCTTATCCAAAGCTTGAGTAGGCATAACCGTCGGCGGCCTCGAGGGCGCCGTCGACGGGCTTCTAGATAATTTTTGTCCTGTAGTCTCGGGAAAATCTCGTCGTCGGCGGCATCGAGGGTGTCGCGGCGGCCTAGTTCAAATCTTCATATTTTGGTCTTTTTTGCTCCAAATTTGCTCCTTTTTGCATCTTTTTGCTCCAATAACCCTAATTCATCATTCCTGCAACAAAACATCAAAAATACCTTTCTTTAAAGTGCAATATCGTCAAAAACAGTATAAAATAGGTATGAAAATCTCAACATATTTTCCTTTGGTCAAAATCCCCCAAACTTAACTATTACTTGTCCTCAAGTAATTTTAGTACTATATAAAAGTTATGATCTAATGCAGTAACGTTTTAATTTAGAAATACTATAGTTTGATTTAAATAAATATCATAGTGAGATTTTCAGAAAAAAATCAAGTAATTGAATTAATTTTGTAGCCACAAGATTATCTAGTCATCAAGTTTAAGAGTTATAGTCTTCTATTTATTTCAAGAATGACTATATATTGCAATATAGAGTCATTTAAAATATTCAAGAGATAGGAACTTCATGAGAACTCTACTAGTAAAAGATCTAATTCCATAAATATAAGTTCAGAAATGTATTTAAGTTTTCCCTTTAGGTAGGTCCAGTGAAGTCAATTTTTTATTAGGCATATCCTCAAGCTTCTCCTCACTTCCATACTTTTTCTTTCTTTTCTCTTTTTCATTTGGATTGTTTTCAATCCTATATATATATTTCTTTTCTTTTCAGGGAC
>NEWO01000164.1:373676-407776 GCA_003013225.1 Phalaenopsis aphrodite | reverse complement strand
CAAAAATATAGTTACTTGAATTAAATTCACTACATGAAATCATATAAATAATTTTTGAAAATATTGAAATAGAGGGCATCTAATAGTTAATATTTTTCTTCCCTCCCTCAAACTTAAATTTTTAAATATGAAATAATACAGGTGGAAAGAAAAACTATAAATATAAATCATACCTCAGTATTGTAGGCATTTTTATCATTCTGAAATTTTTGCAGGTCTTCTCATATTTTTACTTCATCTGGTCTGTAATATTAGGAGCTTTCTACATATAAATCATTAGAGGAATTTCTGGGTAATGAAATTTTGAAATAAGTATAAAACTGAAATATTAAATAAGCACAACATTTCCTAACACAACCACAATACTAAACAATTAAAACTAAAATGAGAAATAGAAATCACATTATGTTACAATCCACAGTACTACTCAACATCTATTAAACACACATGCACATTTAACTATAACACTTACTTTATAACAAGAACACTCCTTGATGTTCCTTTGAATCTCTTCCTTTCTTTACAACACACAGAACTCCTCTTCGAAATAACAAAGAGGAAGAAATCTCTCACTTTCCCTCCACTCTTACAATCTCTAGAAAAATTCCTCACAATTGTTACACTCTAAAGGAAATTCTATACACTAATAGTAACCTCCAAGGCCTCTAGCACACTTTAAACTCCTTAGACTTCTTCTATTTTTTGACCAAAATGTTCTTTTAAAGTTGTAGATGAGCTTTCCCAAGAGTTACCTAAGCATCCCTTCAAAATTTGGTCTTATCCAAAGCTTGAGTAGGCATAACCGTCGGCAGCCTCGAGGGCGCCGTCTGCGGGCTTCTAGATAATTTTTGTCCTGTAGTCTTGGGAAAATCTCGCCTTCGGTGGCCTAGTTCAAATCTTCACATTTTGGTCCTTTTGCTCCAAATTGGCTCCTTTTTGCATCTTTTTGCTCCAATGACCCTAATTCATCATTCCTGCAACAAAACATCAAAAATACCTTTCTTTAAAGTGCAATATCATAAAAAACAATATAAAATAGGTATGAAAACCTCAACATATTTTTCTTTGGTCAAGTGTCATGCAAGCTTGCTGTCATTTTATTTTTCCACATGTTACCATCAAATTAATCCACGTAAACACACGTCTATTATTGATTGGATAACTTATGAATGGGGACAGACTAGGATAGATCCACTATGTTTGTTATCGCTCTTGTGGTTGATGTGGTTGGATTTAGTGTGTTAGTATTGTAAATTTTTTTCAATATTGCAAAAGGCACATGACAGATATAATAACAAATATGCAAATTAATCCCAACAAAATAATCTCAATTAAAATAGTTTTATCTTTTAATAATCCTTAAACTGCCAAATCCCCTTTAAAAATAACGCAAGTATACATATCACTCAAGTAATAAAGACTCTAATGAAGTCCAAGATATTGATCCCACAGGGAAGTTAGAAATGCCTGTAAATAAGTTAAGATTATAATGTAAGTACAATTCTAAAAATAGAAAAAGTAAATTGTGAAGTTTAAATACTAAGTAACAAGTGAATGATAATTAAAATGCAGTTAAAAGACAAAGTTAACTAAACTAAATGTTAAACTTTCAAAAGTAAATTTAAGAAAATTAAAACTAAGATGTTGTGACCAAAAGTTCAAATTTTAGAAAGCATCATTCCCCTTTACAATGACTATATGGTTTGTGAAGAAATTAAAATTAGGAGCAACCCTATTCTTTACTATCTTCCAAGTGCATAAAAAACATGGACTTATCCAGAGTTTGGTCCCTAATCTCGTGGCTAGGCTGGGAGGATATTGGCTGTCACTCTAGAGCTCCCACTGCTCCCTCTCCTGAGGGCTTACAATCTCGCATCAGTTTCCAATCAACTGGACCAAATTGAGAATTTTAATCTGTCACCTTAAAATCTCCAATTGTACATCTAACAAAGTATATTTCTCTATTTATTTTCACCCAATTCCAAGGATGAAATACTCTCCCATGAAATTAAATGTGATTCTCCCCATATTGTAGAAATCATAGCCCTTTTAGAACATATGTTTCTCAACACATTTTAATATTTTAATTAGCCAGATAAAAAAGTAAATGAAGATCAGAGTTTAAATCATCACAAATTATTTACATTTAAAATCATATAAGACAAAATCAATTCTTTACAAAATCATATCTCAAAGTAGGGAGAATGATAAAGAAAGCTACTCATAATTCATGAGAAGAATACGAAAAAAATACGGATTTCGTATATAAAAACAAGTTTACAAAATAAAAGAAATAAAAGACACAACTTATGTCACTATCCTTTCCAAGAAAACTCCTAGAAGTTCTCTCCAAGCCTTTCTCTCTTTACAAGCACTCTCAATTCTCTCATAGAAGTGTAATGAAGAAGAAATCTCTCATATTCCCTCTCCTCTTACAATCTTTGAAGAAAATCTCGAAGCCCTTGACTTTCTCTCTCTCTCTCTAACTCTCCTTCACGCCACACACCACACACCCAAAACTCCTCTCATCTTCTCTCTTCAAGCCCTAGACTCCCCTCTTCTTTATTAAAAGTTGCCTCTCTCCAAAAATAATTCAAAATTCCCTCCAAAATTCTATCCAAAAGTTAACTCTTTTGAATTCAAAAGACATGTCCATTGATCCAAGAGACATATCCATTCATAAAATAACCTTCCAAAGTGTCTAGATGCATTGAATCACCCCAATGGGAGTTTAGAACAAGTGTACCTTTGAAAATTTGCGCAAAATTTGTCTTGAACCACCTTAATCAACAAAAAGTCGTCCCTGACGCATCTAACGCCAAATCTGGCGCATCATGCGCCAACTCTCTATCAAATGGCGCATCTAGCGCATCATGCACCAGTTTCCTGAAGACTGTAATATTCTAGGTTTGGGCACGTTTAGCTCCAATTCCATGCATCTGGCGGCACTTTGGTGCATCATGCGCCAGAATTCAAAACTTCGCTATTTTGGCTCTAAATTTTGTTTTTTTTGCTACTTTTGCTCCAAATGCCTAAAATTAATATATCTGCAACAAAAATATGAAAATTCCCTTATTTAAAGTGCAATATCACAAAAAATAAGCATAAAATATATACTTAATACAAAATATTATTTTAGTGTATTAGTGGTCCATCCAAAATAATCACATTCGTTAAAAATGAGTACAAAAAAAACCGAGGACATTTGTTCATTATCCCAAATAGGATGATAGACAGAAGCCGTCCAAGAAATCATGCACAATTCATGTGTTCAGACCTAAATTTCTATGATCCTTTCAGACGATTCGTGCGATTGGACCTAAATTTCTATGAACCTTTCCATCGTAAAGGCTCACTAGGCCCTAAGATTCACATCCTAGTGTCAAATTCTATGGATTTAAAATTCACTTCATGGATGAATACAACCAAGCCTTAATTCAAAGTTTTTGAATGTTAACTTAATTGAGGAGTTTCTTTGATTTGGCTAGTTTGGATTAGTCGTCTAGCATCCATGAAGATCCTCTAGTTGTAATTTGAGTTCTCTAAGCTCCTTCCAAGATCTCAATTTCAATGATGCTTGGGTTGGTCTAGGTATGCTTTAGAGAGCTTGAGATAATAAAAATTTGATTGACGATTAAGTTTTTGAGCTTATGAAATCTTAAGTGAGAGTTGGTTTGGAGAATTAGGGTATGAATTGGGGGAATTGGGTATGTTTTTATCTAGCGTTGGGGAATTAATGAAGGATTTGAGGTGGAATGGCTTGAAATGGAGTGAGGAGCTTAGTTAAGGGATTAGGAAGGTGGCTATATTTGCAGGAGCTTACGAAAGTTTGGATGGAGTTTCAACTATGTTTCAAGAACTTGCTCAAGAAGGAAAAAGGGGAAGGTTTAGGTGGTTTCTCAAATCCAAAGAAACATTCTAGAAACCAATTATTGGTGCCATGATGATATGGCATAGCCAAACCTTGAATCTAATAGGAATTATACATGTGTAAGGTCTAAAATCGAGTGCATCCAGTAGAGGAGCACCATGCAGACTTCAAAGTTTGGGTGGCTTCTTTGAGAAGGAAGGGAGTTGGTTAGGCAATCTTGGGTATTCTTGGTAAGGTGATAAGGCCAGTTATGAAAGTTAAGAGGGTTGATCGATGGTAGATTGCCACTTGGAGGGCTCGAGTTTAGCTCATTCGGCATGGAGAAAGTGTTATGGTTGGCTTACAAAAGGCTAGCAATGGCTTGATATTGGCTCATGATTGATTGTATTGGGTGATCTTGGAAGAAGCTATGGGTGAGCTTGAAGGTGAGCCAAAGTGAACTTGAAGCTGATCTTGAAGTTATATTTGGCTTTAGAGGCTTAAAATGACATTAAAGTGGCTTGGCTTTAAGTTTAAGTGAATTGGCTTTGGGTAAAGTGTGGCTTTGGTTTTGAAGTGAATTAGAATTTAGCTTGAAGTGTGCTGAATATTGGTTTTAAGTGTGTTAAGATTTTTTAGTGTTAAAGACAATGAAATGGTGACATTCATGAGGTAGTGATGGAGAATGAAAGCGGTTCATGTGGTAGGTTTGGTGGTAGTGTGCATTTGGAAGTTTGGTGTGAAATATGTAATGTGGTTTATGTGTTGTGGTTGTGAAGGCTTTGGCGAATATGTGGAGTGATTGTAAGGAAGAAAAGAAATGGGTGATTATGGGTTTGGATTTGGAATTGGTTTGGAATGTGTGGTGGGTTAAGCTTTGGGTATGAATTTCGGTGAAATGGTGAATTTAAAAAGAAATGAGTGTGGGTGATGTTTTGATATAATTATTATTATTATTATTATTATTATTATTATTATTATTATTATTATTATTATTATTATTATTAATATTATTATTATTATTTTAAATTAATTCTATTAGAATTTTAACGAGTTATTGGGTAGAATTAATTATTATTATTATTTTGTAAATTTGTATAGTTTTCATTTTTTTTTAATTTTTTTTTATTGGGTCCATTTTTATTTCAATTAATTTTTATTTCATTTTTTTTTCAATTTATCATATATATTTTTAATGAATTTTTATCATGATTTTGAAATATGTTTAAAATTATTTAAACATGGTTTCATGAATCGATCATCTGTCATAATGAGTTTTCTTCAATCACATGGGGTGTTTGAGAAAAATTCATTCCCATTTGGTCTATTTTCCTAGATAATACTGCAACTTGAGATGCAACATTCGAAATAGCATCATTATCATGAATACTGATAATTTTTTTTGAAATTACTTTCAGAAATCCATTGAAAATTATTTTTATGAATCTCTTCAATTGATGCATAAGCTTGATCAAATAGTTTTGGCATTAATGAACCTCCAACAACAGCATCTATGATGAATCTAAGAGACTTTACTAACCCATTATAAAAAGTTTGAATGATTACCAGTCTGGTAAAACATGATGTGAGCACTTTCTAAGAAGTTCCTTAAATTTTTCCCAAGTTTTGTATATTTACTCTCCTACAAACTAAGTAAAAGAAGTAATATCATTTCTAAGTTTAGTAGTTTTTGAAGGTGGAAAATACTTAGTCAATAATTTTTGTGCTAAATCCCCAAAATTTTTAATTGACCACATCTTAGCTTTATCCCTTAAGAAAAAAGAAAAAGGAAAAGGTCTAAGTCTGACAGCGTCGTTTGATATGCCATCATATTTAAATATAGCGCACTGTTCTAAAAAACTTACTAAATCTAAATTTATATCCTTCGATGGTATTCTCTAAACTGATTATTTTGTACCATTTGTATAATTGCAGGTTTAAATTCAAATGAGTTAGCCGCTACAATGGGAGTTTGTATACTTAAGTGAGTTTCATCTGTTGTAGAGTTTGTGTAGTCCCTTAAAACATTTTTGTAAATGATGTTGTTAATGTCTGATATTTTGATGTTCAACATTAACTAGCAACTTGTTTGTCATTTCTTGAAAATTGTGAAGTCCTTTTTGTTTTCTAATTATTCTTGTAGTTCGTTCTAATTCTGAGTCATGAGACACTAAATCTTCAGATTTCAAAATTCACATACAAAAGGTAAAATTTCAGAAAATAAAAATACTCCTAAATAATTTTTTTTTATTTTTGGTTTTTCAATTTTTATTGTTTTTATGATTTTAAAAAATGAAAAAGTACTAAAATTAATTTTTATTTCTCTTAAAATAAATCTACAGTTCAAATAAAAATCTAAGTTAAAAAGTTTCGTTGCTTCACCGCAATGGCACCAAAAACATAACCTGACCCGCAATTATGCGAATATTTATACTTCAAAAAATTGCAAAAAAATTTAGCCCAAATTATATTTAGCTGCTAACGTCTATAAATTAAATGATTTAAAAAATAAAAAATAAGCTTTAACATTAGGAGTGTTACGCATGAATACGTATCATTTCAAGTAATATATGATTTTCTTTAAAAACCCCAGTATCTGTCCCACGAGAAAAAATGTAACTTTTTAATAATAACTTAGAAAAACTTCTATCTAAATTGAAGATAAAAAAGATAGGATAATTGTGTCAAAAGTTTTGTAAGGGATTAAAACTAAATTAAAGTGCAGTTTAAGTTTAAATAAAAAGTACGAACAAAGTTCAAAAGACTAATAAGTTTAAAATACTAATAAAGTTTAACAGACTAATAAATTTTAAATGACTACTAGATTTTAAAAGAGTTCGAGTAAAATTAAAAGATCTTTCCCCTTGCAAAGAAATCTTAATCAGTGTAGGAATGAAATGATTAAAAATATAAAATGATGTATTGTGACAAATAGGAACATTCATATTCTTTACCCCCTCACGATGCTAACAAAGAACACTAGATAACCTTAAGTTAGTTTGAGCTTGTGTAATAGTATTGAGTAGATTCTGACCTCTCAATTTCAGATTAGCTCTCTCTATGGGACCTCTAAAGACCCTTAGATCTAAACACAATATCAAAATGACAAAAGAATGTAACATGTTACCCTAGAAACATCAATTCAACGCCCATCAAGACCTACTCCCTATCTATTTACACTTTTCCTCAGACAATCACGAAAATTAAGTGTGGTACTTACCAGTCTATTAAATCATAACACTCCCGGGTCATTACGTTTCACAATAGATTTTAACATCACAAATGGCTAGTTTATAGAGACAATGAAGAATCGGTGAAAATATCATCACAATTTTATAAAATAAAAAAAAGTCTTTAAATCAATCTTATCCCACTTGATTAATTCCCATATCTAAGGAGAAAGAAAGAAAAAACCACTCAGAATTTATGGAGATAAAACAAAAACACATGATTTGTAATGAAAGCTAAGTCTTACAAACAAAAACTCAAACACAAATAAAAATTAATTATCTTATGTCTTCTCCCCAAGCAACTTCTGAAGTTTCCTTCAGGCAATCTCCAAACTCTTTTTCTACAAACAAAGAGTCACAAAAACTCAAACACCCATTAAAACTCTCTTCAAAGACTCTCAAGTCTCTACAAACACACTAAAAAGTCTCTCCAAAATACTTTTTTTTCGTTTAGCGATTGACCCTTTTATTAGATAACTAAAATTAATCTAGGGTCACTTCAAACACCCCTTAAAAATTTGGCTATATTCAATGAACAATCTAGAAAATCAGTTACTAGCGCTTTAACACTAGTCTGGGGCGCTATAGCACCCATCATGGTTGTAAGTTGGTGCTATGGCTCTAAGGGTTGGCGCTATGGTGCTAAGGGCTAGCCCTATGACGTCATATGAAGTGTTGTCATTTTTCTCCATTTTGCCCTCATTTTCTATCCATTCATTGTAACTAAAACCAATAACATGCAAAATTTCTTCCTTTAAAGTACAATATCATAAAAAATATGCATAAAATAAACATAAACATATATTAAAAATAGGTAATTTTAAGGTGGATCAGGTAGCCGAAGAAGGGGTCGATGAAACTCATCATGAAGTAACCTACCACTGCATCCACCAGTTTGTCGATCATTGGCAGTGGATAGGTATACTTTGGGCAATCAACAATGAGGTTTGTGATGCCGACACACATCCTCCATTTGTCGTCATGCTTTCGAACCATCACCACGTTCGAGAGTCAAGTTGGGTATTAGAACTCCTCGATGTAGCCAACCTCCTTCAATTTTTACACCTTTGTTGTTATCGGCTCTGTTAATGTTTTGGCAGTCGATCTCATCGTCTACTGTCCGATCTAGCAGTTGGGCTAGTATTGATTCAATGACAAGTAGCATCGATTGAAATCACTAGCATCTTCATCCCCATCGATTTCATCCCCATGAAAGCAAAGTATTTACATATATTGGAACTCCTCGATCAAGAAATTTTTATATCTTGCATAAAAAAATTCATTTATTTGGAAAACTTTATCAGGCTCTTTGTCATCGGTTGCAGGTACTCCGAGGGTGGTCCCATTGGTCTCGAGTCGCTCTTCCCTGTCAATTTGAATATTGAATGACTCGTGATTCATGCTATTGATCGATAAAAACTTGACCGTTCAAATTTGTCTAAAACCGTTATAATCTCTCTGTTGCCAAGAAACCTTATATCCATGTGGTAAGTTGAAACCAATGCACGATATTTATTCAGGAGTGGTAGACCAAATATGACATTAAAAGTTGGAGGGGACTCCACCATTAGAAAGCCCTCCATGATGGTGTATTGTTTCTCACGCTTGCCCCATGAGATGCATAGAGCGATGAAACCTATAACTTCTTCTCTCTCATTTGAGAAACCAAACAATTGACCAGTCGGTGCTCTAAGTCTGTTGATTTTCATGCCAATTTGGTCGAACATCATCATGAACAGGTGTTGAATGAACATTTGGTGTCAAACAAGATAATACCCACCTAATTATTATTGATCAACGCGATAATGACGATCAAGTAATTATACGGATTCCCTTTCGGTGTGAGATATGCATCTGTAAAAATAATAGGAGGATGATTACATTTAAAAGAAATGACAAAAAATACCACACCCAACCGGTCTCTTCAGAATAAATCAACGGGACAATTCTTTGCCTCCCCCGAAGATAGACCGGATGATCCCAATGACATGCACCTCACACCCAACGAGTGTCTCATCATACTAGATCGACGGAACAGTTATTCACCTCCCCCGAAGATAGATCGGATGATCCCAATAACATGCACCTATTTTTTCTTGACTAGTTCGTCTGAGTGTTCTTCGACTAGGGCTTTTACCTGTCATCGTGTCTGCCTATTGACGACAATGAACTCCTTTAGCTTCTTGGCCTTGATCAATTCCTCCACCAGGTTTCGAAGGTGACAACACTGCTTTGTATCTTGCTCATGATCCCTATGATAGTTGCAGTACTTGTTTGGATTTCAGAGCGTAGGTTCGGCCTTCATTGGTGGGGCTTTTCTGAAATACACCTTATTCTGTATGTCTGTCACTAGTTCAACCATCAAAACATTTTAGTGCGGTCAGACTCTACATCTCTCGATGTACATGCAGTCGCTTGTAATACCAATGCAGACACTACTTAGAACTTCAATTTTGACCCTGATGGCTCTTTTTCTCCCTCGATCGCTTGGTGTTGTTGTGGTGTTGCTGACCAGAGGGATTCTGATTGTCCCTAGATCTCTATCATTCGTCCCCAGCCTTCCTCTTCTTTGACCGTAGGTCAATTGATGCCAACTTGGCCAGGGTGGAGTCTGTGAAGGATTCTTCGCTAGCGATATGATTGTGGGCGTCTCTAACATCTCAGAAAGATACTTTGGTTCAAGCATATTGAAATCATACTTGAAACGATCATCTCTAATCCTTTATGTCAGAGAAGTTTGGGCTATCAACGAATGAGAATCTTGCACTTCTAGCATCTCTTTCTAAAAATGAGTGATGTATGATTGTTGGTTCTCGTTCTCTGAATGCTTGATCTATAGTAGAGCCTGCGTTTTCTTCCTCAGCTTCTGGTAATTGGTGAAGTGCGACAGAAAAAGCTTTCTGAACTCAACTAAAGTTGGAATGATTGTGACTGGCAGAGCATGGAACCAACGAATAGCTGATTCTTTGTGTGCCATCAAGAGAGGTGACACTTTGCAAAGTCGTCGATCTACAGGATATCGACTGACGAAATGTCGAGTGATGGTACTTTCATGAGTATACTGAATTAGTGCTTCGATGCACTCTACATGATGTATAACTATCGATGTAGATCTAGTGTTAGCTAATTGTGGGGAATCTCCTTCCCCTTCAGTTTCCTGGTTACCAACATGTGGGATCAGCATCCGCAGGTGCTCCAGATGACCCTCTGAGGATGAGTTCTTCGAGATTCGACCCCTAGGAGCGCAGGCTAATCTTTTCTTTGCATGATTGCCTTCGAAGGGCCTCGAACTGGCCCATCATCTGTTCCCATAATTCTTGAAAAATAATTTATTACTCAGGAGTTGATAAAAAAAAAGAGAGAAAACAATCTTAAAAAAAGAGCAAATGTTTTTTTGATGAATATATGAAACATAATTTATTGCTTAGAAAATTTTGACGCTCGGTAAAAAGAGAAAATAACAGCTTATTTATTTCATATTAAAAAATTATCATTCTATTTATTTTTTGGAATAATTTATTAAGTGTGAATCATTATTTTAAAATTTATTTATTTATGTGAAGAATGAGTAGGACAATATAAATCATATTATCTAAATTAAAAGAATATATATTGATGCATGCTAGAAAATTCGTGGCAGTAGAGTGATGATTATCGTCCTAGCGTTGCACGAGGATTAAGAATACACTCAGATGAAAGAGAATAAACCTGTGATGACACTAGAAATTTTTACGTGGAAAATTCGTAAAGGGACGACCCCTAGGAGCGCAGGCTGATCTTTTCTTTGCATGATTGCCTTCGAAGGGCCTCGAACTAGCCCATCATCTGTTCCCATAATTCTTGAAAAATAATTTATTACTCAGGAGTTGATAGAAAAAAGAGAGAAAACAATCTTAAAATAAAGAGCAAATGTCTTTTTGATGAATATATGAAACATAATTTATTGCTTAGAAAATTTTGACGCTCGGTAAAAAGAGAAAATAACAGCTTATTTTTTTCATATTAAAAAATTATCATTCTATTTATCTTTTGGAATAATTTATTAATCGTGAATCATTATTTTAAAATTTATTTATTTATGTGAAGAATGAGTAGGACATTATAATTCGTATTATCTAAATTAAAAGAATATATATTGATGCATGCTAGAAAAATTTGTGGCCGTAGACTGATGATTGTCGTCTTAGCGTTGCACGAGGATTAAGAATACACTCAGATGAAAGAGAATAAACCTGTGATGACACTAGAAGTTTTTACGTGGAAAATTCGTAAAGGGAAAAAACCACAGGGTTTGGCCCAGTTATAAAAATTCACTATAAGTTTATGATTACATAGACCCATTCTCCCATAGACAAGAAAATGGTTACTGGATTTTCTAAGGTACAATGTCGACTGACGATGTCTGGTTAGCGACGATCGACGACAGTGGATGATGGTTGGCAGTGATCGGTGGTGGCCGACGACGATCTGTGGTGGCCGACGGCGGTCTGCGATGACAGAGATAATGTTGGACTCAAGCTCATTCTCAAAGTCTCAAGTTCTCTCTCAAGCCTCCCCCTCATGTGAAGGGTGAGGCTCTATTGATAGTGCTTTGGGTGCAATTAATGCTGAAACATGAACTATTTTGATCGAACGGTCTGAAGAGCTTCCCTCAATCAGATAGCGTTTGATAGACATTTGAGTGCTTTAACGATGTCAGAATTGAGCAATCTTGGGCTCGTTGGATTCGTCTTATCAAGACGCTCGATTCGAGCATGAACTCTCTAGATTCCACATCCGTTTGACCTTTCAAATATTTTTGGAAATCCTCCAAGGGTGTTTTAATGATTTGATCCAGACTTGATCTGATTCAGATTGGACTAGTTTTTATATCATTGGATCCTTCTCATTGAGCCGGTTAGTTTGACTATAAGTTTACTGAAATCAGATCTCTAGATGATTTTTATCAAGATTTGAATATTTCTTCTTTAAAACTTTGCTTTGAGATTCGTGTTGGATGATGAAATTTGTTGATGGCATATCAGTTGCTCCCCCTATTTTCGGGCGAATTTAATTTCATCGTCCCAAAATATCCAAATTTAGAGCTTTATTATTTATCAATACATGCATATAAATATATTTATTTATCTCATTGTACTAGTATATAAATAATATAAATCATTAAGCCTTGGTGGTTGTGTTTCTTTCCTTTCTTTGAAAAGGTCATTGAGTTCAAATCCTTGGGGAAGCAAAATGGAAAATAACTTTGGGCCTGGTGGACCAAAAAACCTATACCTATATATTATGATTGAAACTATTTTTTTTAAATGAACTGTAGCTTTTTTTATTTTATTTTATGAGCTGCCATTTATTATTATTATTTTTTAATGAGCAGTTGTTTTTAATGTGCTACCGTTTTTTATTTTTTAATAGACTACCGTTTTTTATTTTTTAATGAGCAGCCATTTTTTTTAATGTTATGTCCCATATCATGCCTATAAATAGAGACATATGATGATGAAAAAAATCACAACTGAGGAGAAGAAGAAAACCATCATGCGTTGTGGAGAATAGTTGTGGTGAAGAGTTGCAGCAAAGCGAAGAGTTGCGGCGAAACGAAGAGTTGTGGCGAAGAGTTGTGGTGTAGAGTTGGGGAGAAGAATTACGGCAAAGAGTTGCGGCGAAGCGTTGTGATAAAGTGTTGTGGTGACGTGTAACGACGAAGCGACGTAGT
Source organism: Phalaenopsis aphrodite (assembly GCA_003013225.1). Classification (NCBI taxonomy): domain Eukaryota; kingdom Viridiplantae; phylum Streptophyta; class Magnoliopsida; order Asparagales; family Orchidaceae; genus Phalaenopsis; species Phalaenopsis aphrodite. The sequence goes on along the minus strand of NEWO01000164.1, from coordinate 394,983 downwards.
AAAGCGTTGCGGCAAAGCATTGCGGTGAAGAGTTGTGATGAATCATTGCTGTGAAGCGTCGCGACGAAGTGTTGCGGTGAAACGTCGCTGTGAAACATTACTGAAATGGCGACAATTGGAGAACCTCGTTCTGCTGAGAACCATAAGAAAAGTTAGAACCCAGAGGATGCAGTGTCAACTGTGACGGAGAGCGACTTGATCTTTTTTTGAAAGAAGTGTTTTTTCCCGAATGATATGATTGTGAAATTACCGAATTTAAATGATTGAGCATATTCCCCACCTTCTGGATATGTTACTATTTATTAGGCTACATTGAGAGTTAGCCTATGATTTCCGTCGGAACCTGAGTTTATTAAAATTATGAAGGCATTCGGGGTTTGCGTTGCTCAGTTATCTTGTCGAGTGGTGACCGTCATTATTGAGTTGACAATTTTCTTCAAGAGTCGCGGGTTGAAGTTAACACCGACAATTTTGGCACGACTGTGTGGGTTCTTTTCTGATACGCATGGTCGTGTGCTATTTAAGCATAAGACGTTGGATTTCTGCCTAAATGAACCAATAAGGTAATGATCGGTAAGATTCTTCTTTGCAAAAAATGATTGGGGCCTCCGCGAGAGGCGGAGAAGGTTTCAACATATGTCTGTCTCTCTTCAGAATACCAAAGATGGAATATTGCAAATGCTGAGATTTCATGACTTAAAGGAGCTGTTGTTTGAGTCACAATATATTTACGAATTTGTAAGTGAGGAATCTTTGTTCAAGGTCAAACTTTCTTTCCACCCCGAAAGATCAACAACTGTAGTGTTAAAAAAGATCTACGAAGATACCTTCCGAGCTAGCCCTCGCAGAATCCTCAAAGCGGCTCCCAACGAGCAGTGAATGTGAATTACGGCCTCAGAAACAAAAGAAAGTTGAAACATCACGGGAGCCCTTGCCAAGCTTTTCAACTATTTACGTTCCTGAAAATATATTATCTCATGAATGTACTGGACTCCAAGAAGCTGAAAGTTTTGTAAGTTTCTTTCATTTTCTGCTACAATATAATTATTTCATCTCTCTAACTCATATTTATTTTCTTCTAGGTAAATAAGATCGTGGAAATCTAGCAGGGACTAAGACTGACATTGAGAAACTTGAACTCTGAGTTTGTTAAGAACAAATATTTTCAAGGCGAGTACAAGCATCGGTATGACTCTGGGGTTAAGAAAATTACATCTCCGGAATCACAGTTAACAGAGTGCAGGACAGAACTTTGACCATTGTCAACCTCCCTCTCATTGCAGCTTCAGGATCTCGAGAAAACTTGGGAGGGGTTGGTGGAAGCATGAGCCAACCTTCATGAAATTAATAACACTGTGAAACACCTTAAGTCGATGGTGTTAGCCCAAGAAGAAGATATCCAGCTTTTGAGTTCCGCAAAAGATATTGTGTTTCATAAATTAAGCGTAAAATGATCCTAACTTACCGATAGTGTTTTTTTTATGGCTCGGTTTTGGATAACTGTTTTGAATTTAGTGTTTTGGATAGTTGTTTTAGCGTCTCGAGTAATGGTTCAACGTTAGCCCCTTTATCGAGCTCGGTTCCGTTTCTTGATGGCTCGGTTTTGGTCCCCTTTATGATTTGGTTTTGCTCGGTGATGGTTTAGCCTTTGTCCCAATTGTTGGACTGGGTTTTGTTTGGTGATGTTTCATTTTTTTTTCGGCCTCCTATTGGATTCATTTTTATTTCTTGGTTCTCTTTTATTTGTGAAGTATATCATATAGTGTTTTTTTTTATTCTAAACACTTGTTGGAATTGGCTTCATGGTTATATAAATTTCATGTGTTTGAACCTGGTAACATGAGAATAGAAACTTATTTCTCCTTGGAAAACTGATAGAGCATGCAATAATCATATGTACATGTTTACAGTTTCGACCTAAAGGTGGAAGGTGAATGTTATAGAAATTCTTAAATGATTACTCCTCTCACTTTTGTGATATGAGATATACAAAATTTTATTGGATAAGCATATGAAATACTGGGATGGCCTATTAGTTTGAAATGAGGGGCAATAAGCAATGATGCAAAGAACCATTGATCAACCCTTCTTATAGCTGAAAATAAAAAAAAATCAATACTCAATTAGTGCGATGCTCTTTCACCCCTAAATCGTCGACAGCTCTAACCCCTTTCAAAAGGCCTGAAAATTGGTATTTAGAAAAGAACAGATACTACGAATCCTTGCACATATATTATACTTAAGAAAGAACAGATACTACGGGTTTTACACATATATTACACTTGCATAAGAAATAGATACTACACTCACATACACACATTTCATATACCACGCCTTTCATACACTGCCTTTCATACACTATGACTCTCATGTACTATACAATTCATACACTACGCAACGAACAACTTAATGCACCTCAGATATTATACAACGAACACCACACACTACGCCCTGCACAACATATACTACAATTTCACATATAGGTGCACTACACTTTGATGAGTTCAGATACTACATTCCGCGTACATGTGCACTACACTTTGATGAATTCATATATTATATATCACGTATAGGTGCACTATACTTCGATGAGTTCAGATACTACATATCACATATGGTGCATTATAATTTGATGAGTTCAAATACTACTCCGTTCACATATTCACTAAACAATAAGGTTTAAGTCTGTCTGATTATAGGGGTGATTCGTTGGTGACCTCTAGTTGATATTGATAGGTTAACTTCGATATATCAGTTGTCTGTGAGATTAAGATAAAAGAGAAAAAGAGGTATAGTCTGAGTCTAAACCCAAATTAAAAGCTAATATCCCACTTTAAATTCTCATATGCTTATCATTTAACCTTTCTTTTATAATCTGCAAATGTTTGTCTAACCTCTTTGTATCATGCAATTGGAATGTGTTTTATAGTATTACCAGACTTAATCATGTACATTTATTTGTTTCAGTTTTGTTTTTACACCACGTGTTTCTTTCATTATTGCATAGTCTTTCCTATTCTTCATGTTTACTTTACTTTCATAGTTTTCTTTCAGCATTTTCTTGTTACAGTACTTTATTATGCAGTTGTTTCTTTCTTGTACTGCATCATATTATAGATATTCACCTGCATTTATATTTTCAAAAAAAGAAAATATTATTCTCCTAGCATATTTGTATAACACTCTAGGATAGGTCGTTCAAGGCATTGTTTTTCTCTTTTCTTTATTCCTTTTCTCTGAACGAGATAACAACTCGAGTAAATGACGATTCATCTCCGGGCAACCGTCGAGACTAGAACAAAAGGTGAAAGAGGAGCTTCAACCGAACTTCGATAGATTTAAATAACACACCTATTGGACACTGAGGTCGTTCGTCTGACACAACGTAAATCCTCACGTTATCTTTTAGGACTTTCTACGGTTTTCATATCGTACGATATAAGCCCTAAACTTTTTAGGTTTCGAGGTTGTCGTTCGGCATGACATAAATGCTCATATTTTCTTAGGCTATTTGTATATGACGTGCATATACAAGTCCTGAATATCTAAATAATTTGCAGGACTGAAACATCAAATAACTTCTCTTTCAAAGATGTAAAGTCAAACCATAAATTAGTTTGAGATGTTACAAATTCTTCTTCAATATCTTCTACATCTCCTACTTTTCATGCCTTTGGATTCTGGAAATAACTGTTCCTATTTGAACCTATCTCATTTAACTTTTCCTATGAACAATCGTGTAAACGTGAACGTTGAATTCTTGAAGACAAAAACCCTGATCTTAATCGAGAGTTTTCTTAGGTGACTTCGGTTGTCTAAGATGTAATTAACTATAGGAGCTTACCTCTATAGGGAATTTAAAAAACTAAATTAATCTCAACCCTAACTAATCTGTGTATTAGATAGGAGAATTTGTCTGCTATAAATTTCGCAGACCAAAATAGAGTCATAAACTTTTAAGTTTAGATAGTTAAGCCTACCAATAAGTAATACGTTCATCCTTCAAGATGATATATCATTTATGGTATCATGCTCAACTATAAACTATTAGATATATGAGGTCTATCTTGTCTCATCATTTTTCAAAAATAATAAAAATACATGTTTCACAAAATTAAAATTGCATTATATATATTATACTAAATTTAAATTTTAAAATCTTATTTTATTTAAAAAAATAGCCTACAAGTTTTATAGCCTTGGGGGAGGGATTTTCATTGTTTTTTTATCACCATGCCCAATGAATCTTAATTCCATTAAGACATTCCACTTTGGCCTCATACCCTCAAAATTTCTTAAATTTACCAAAATACCCCTAGAACTCTAAAATTCCCAAAACCACACAAACCCTTAATTCTCTACCAAAATAAAATTATATCAAGCCACTTCAAATCACCCCAATTGCCTAAATACCCCCAAAATCTCAAAATTCCCAAAATACCCCTATACCATCCAAAATTACCAAAATGTCTCTAATATCCAAAAAAATCTCAAAATCTCCAAATTCACTCTAAAAGGCCCAAAACCAATCCTAACCACTCAATGCATCCAATTGCACCCAAAACCACTAAAATTGACCAAGTTTGCCAAATTGACCCTAAAGCCCAAAAGTCTTCAAATCATCCCCAATTTTCAACAAATTCATTTCAAACTCACCAAATTTCAAATCTAAATTGATCTTAATCATGTACAATCCCAATCGAGACCAAATTTAAGTCCAATTCGATCCAATTCCAAGCCTAAAAATCAAGTCCAAGTTAAGTACCATAAAATTGAATCCAACCCCAAATTTCGCCAAATTGAACCTCATAATCAGTTCAATTCCATAAAAAAACTGATTCCCAAATTCCTCATGACATTCTTCTAGGCTAAGTTAAACCATAAATTGGTGTAGATCCTAGCCAAAGCTAAGCCCAAAGTCCATCATCAAGCCCAAACTCTGTTTGACCCTAAAGCCCCAAAGTCTCTAAATCATCCCCAATTTTCACCAAATTCAATCCAAACTCACCGAATTTCAAATCTAAATTGAACTTAATCATGTACAATCCCAATTGAGACCAAATTTAAGTCTAATTCCATCCAGCTCCAAGCCTAAAAATCAAGTCCAAGTCAAGTACCATAAAATTGAATTCAACCCCAAATTTCACCAAATTGAACCTCATAATCATTTCAATTTCCATAAAAACTGATTCCCAAATTCCTCATGACATTCTTCTAGGCTAAGTTAAATCATAAATTGGTCTAGATCCTAGCCAAAGCTAAGCCCAAAGTTCATGATCAAGCCCAAACTCTATTTTAAACCTAAAACCAAGCTTTTCTTTGACCCTTTATTACCCCATCCCATCTTAAGCATGCGAGCCGGTCACCTCAATCTTAGCCTATAACCATTTTTGAGCCATGGACCAAAGGTCCCTTAATTCATGCAAAATCCTCCCCTAGTTTGGTTAGCTCTCTACTCCATGCTATCAACCATCAAGCTCCCAAGCTAACCATCATTAAACCCTCCACTGACCTCTTTAAGCCAGCAAACCACCTCCCCTGGCCTCTCCGACTACCTTAATGGCCGGAAAACCCAAAATCGAGAAGGTTCTCCCATAGTTTAAACCCAAATTACATCTATCCAATGTGGCAAACTCCAATTGGTTAATTGCACCGCTCAACCCTCCACCTCAGCATACTTGCACCAGCCAATGAGAGCCTAAGGCCTCCCCTTTGGCCAAAATTATAAATGCCCTCTCCACATCCAAAATGGAGAAACATCAAAATTCAAGGGGAAACTCTGCCCAGTTACTCTCAGAGCCTCTCTTAGCCTCCCTAAGTGCAATATAACCAACCTCAGCCACCCATTCGCACTGCTGGAGCTCAATTTCACCACCCAAATCTAGTGGCTTTTTTTACTACTTCACCAAACCTCTCAAAACTCCAAATTAAGCGGTCCAAAAGCTTCACCATACCTCAAAAATACCTCACAAATCAAAATCCCTCTCTCTCGATCACTCTTACATAGTCTTAAACTAAGCCCGAGTCACCCATCAATCGAAATAAAACCTAGGTCGTACCTCGGCTCAAAGCAACACCTCGATGAGCTTCGTGAACTCAAGTTGATCGTCTCCAACCAACCCAATCGAGGTCTTACCTCTTGAGCAAAGGTATAACCAAAAATCCCTAAATTTTGCCTCGGTTTCATTGATTGTGAAGTGAACTTGTATTACATATGTATTTAAACAAATAGATAGGTTTGTCTCACTTAGATGAAGGTGCAAGAACAAACACCGTATGATTTGGTTGAGAATCCAGTGAGATATTACGTATAGAACATGGACGGTTCTTGGGTTAGGACTATTGGGGACGATGAACAAATGTCGTCCATTTTTGCGTGTATCGAACAAACGAATCAGATCGCGTCGGACGAGGACTTGGAGCAGAAACCGCGGGATGTGTGTCCAGTTGATGTGTAAAGAGCCTTCAATCGAAGGTCACAACGTGTGCATTTGGCGAAGCCGAGGATGACGCAACACTAACTCATATAAGTAGATAAATAGGGTATTTTGGAATAGAAAGTTCATAAAAAAAAATAAAAATACATCTTTGCTCAGTGAATAGATAAGAAAAATATGAACTAAAAATTGAAATATTTTCTTTTTAATTATTTTAAAATAATTTAAATACTCTAGAGAGTAGATAAATCATAAATAATTAAATAATTTTTTTAAATTAAATGAAATTTTGAGGGTTTGCTTTGCCTCAGCTTAGGGATATTTTCTGATTTTTCCAAGGTCAGAGGACATCTTTATAATCAAAATCCCTAATTTTTGAAATATTAGTACTATTTTAATTTAAAAAAATTATAAAAGATAAAATAAAAGTAAAAAAAATATGAAATCTTATTTGGTAGGTTCAATGTGATCAGAAGTTCTTAGGAAAAATTAGAGGCATATTTAAATAATTTAAAGTCATTTTTCTTATTTAAAATTGATAAAAATCATTAAAAAATATAAAATATATAAAAAATAATTAAAATAATCACCAAAAAGGACCAAGTTGTGGATAATGAAATTAGGAAGCCCCTGTAAAATTTTGAAGGTCAGAAAAATTATTTTTAATATAAAAACTTATTTTCTAAGTAAATAATAATTTTTGGTTTAAAATAACTATAATAAAAAAAGAAAAATTAGAAAATTGCAAAAATTGGTTAGGAGTGTTCCTTGAGACTAGAGGAACTTGAGAAAAAATAAAATTGAAGTTAAAATAAAAACTTTATTATTCGGCCATTTACTAATTTTAAAATAAAAAAAATATCAAAAAATGTCAAAAATATGAAAGTATTCTAAATTGCCTTAAATAATACATTAACCATAAAGACCAATTTAAAGAAGTATTTAAAAATTTCTAATGATTTAAAAAGGTATTTTTAATAATTAAATGCATTTTCCTTAACTTGTAAATAAAATGATTATAATAAATAAAATAAAAATCACAAAAATGTGAAAATTAATCTCTGAATTCTCTGAAGTCAGAGGGACTTATGTAAGATATAAAAGAGAATTTTTTGAAATAAAAACATATTTTCTATCTATTTAAAATTTATAAAAATTAAAAATATAATTCAAAATTCACAAAAATTATGCCTAGTGGTCCTATGACCTAAGTGAACCTCCAATAAATTTCTTAAGGACAAAAGATTTATTTTGCTTAGTTATATTAGTTATTGTTGAAACTCCTTATTTTAGAATAAAATAATTATTAAGAATTAAACAAAAATCAGAAAATAAATACTCTTCCAATATTTTAATTAACCCATGATTAGGGTAACTGTAAGTTTTCAAAGTTATTTGAGTTAAATTGAGGTAATTATGAAGTGAAAGGCCTTAGGGGCAAAATGGTAGTTATGGAATTTTGAACCTTAATTAAGATATAAGCTAAACTAAAGGGTAATTGGGCAATAATAACAATATTTAACCCCTGAAATGATTGAAACATAGAGGGTAAAGGGGTAGAAACTAATTCATTCCATTTTCTATAAAAGGGTAAAATTGGAAATTTCTAAATTGTTGTGTTGTGGAAGAGAATTAATTTGGATGATTCCGATGTGATGGGCTTGTGTTAGGAAGATGATAACTCACCAATTGGAGGCTCTATACTAATGCTTAAATGATAATACAGTCTTTTGATACCTTTTTGCAAAATTGCAAGGCTACACATGTAGACTAAAGAGCTTGATAGTGATCTAAGCTTGATCCAACATCACTTAATGAGATTTAGGATAAATAATACAATCAATTATAAACATTTCTCAAACACTACAAGAACAATTCTAATTGAAGGGGTAGAGATTCCTAAACAACATAACTTGCACTTAAGGGCATCCACCCACCACCCACACAATTCTTAAGTGAACCATCAAATGAATGTCTAGGTACCTTACTCATGGGTGAATTAAAACATCAAAGTTCACTGAACACAAGTTAAAACATTACAACTAGATCAACTAGGGATGATCAATTCAACAAAATAATAAGTCTAAATGAACTTGAAGTGACTCATAGGATCTTAAAAGATGTTCAAGATCATGCCCTGAGCACTTTTACAATCTTTTGGACATTTTGAAGGGCATTCAAACCTATTATCATTTTTTAAGAAGCTCATCCTTAAAACTTTAGGTAGCCACCAAGATACACTTTGGGACTTGTTGATACATCGATTTCAATGAAATATCCTACAATACTTATCCTACATTAATAACACAATGTTCAAGGATTTGAATCTTGGATAAGGTAGTTAAATCCTTATGATCAATTAAGGATATTTTTACCACACATGGATCATCAAGCTAGTGTATATGAGAGGTCTGGGTGGCAAGGGCAATGACGACATCACTTATGTGTGCTAAATGAGGGATATGAAGTGGGATTTGGAATAGTGTCTCCTAATTCAAGGATCCTCAATAAAGAGAGAGGATGGGACCAAATATAATATTCACCAACTTTTGGTTGGAGTTTCTTCCGACACTCTTAGGATTGTCGGTAGTCCTGGCCTGATTAGAGAAATTAGCCTGTGGACTGCATTATTTTACAAAATATCTAATAAAAATTCTTTTTAAAACATCATTATTTTTGCTTGCTAAACTAAATTTTACCTGCTTGAGAAAATTAAATAATTTGAATAAAAAATGTACATATGGTCCACTGGTTAATCACTTAGATCGAGGTTAGGGATTACTTTCCTTAGATTCCCAATTTCGTAGCTTTTATCCAAAGTTGGAATTATAAAACACACAGCCTAGCTCTGATCACCCAACTTTACTAATGTTTTACACTTAGCCCTGATCTTCGATATGTGACAACATATTCTATTTTATTCGATTTGGATTTCTTTTATGATTTAAGTGAAAATTTCATCATATTATACTTTTTCTCATAATTTTTTAAGTCTTATAAGTTTGTTTAAATTTCCTAAACTTCGTTATACCATTGTACTGACCCTTTTGCAACACTAGCAGAGGCTCAGGTATGCAACATCATGTTTTTTACCTTCTTTTACATACTGTGCTTTTATTATTCTCTTCTTTATGCATGTTACCTGCAATACCTATTAGAATAAGAGAACAGTAGCCTGGTTATATAGGAGATACATAGCAAAAAGATACCAAATCATTTGTTTGCACACTTTAAATCTAAACCATAAACTTGTAATCATCACGACGAGGAGCTTGGAGCACATTTTGTGGGCATCATGATGAGGATGTAAGAGAATAACATCTGCGAGAGAGCAAAAGGGATATTCAACAGATAAGCTTTCCTTAGTTTAAATAGCAACAACCCATAGAACTTTGAGGTGGTCCGCCTAGTGCGACCTAAATCCTCACATTATCTTTAGGCATTTTCACAACCATGTTGTACAATATAAGCCCTAATTCTTTTAGGACTCTGAGGTCATCATTTGATGTGACATAAATCCTCCTATATTTTAGGTTATTTGAATGATCAGATATCATGCAAATGTAAACCCTAAATAATTAAATGGCAGGAGTAAACACTATATAATTTCATTCTTAAAACATCAAGCCCAATAATAACATAGTTCAAAAAGTCATTGAGGTTTGCCTCAAAGTCCATGACATCCCATACTTCTCGTTTCTTTGGATTTAGAAAATAAGTGCTCCTATTTGATTCACTCCCATTTGATTCTTCCATGACATACCTTAAAACTAAACTTTACAGTCTTGAAGACAAATACTTTTGGTTATTATTAAGAGTTTTCTTAAGTAACATCAGTCGCTTATGATGTAATTAACTATAGGGGCTTGCCTTTATCGAGAGCTAAAAAACCCAGGTAATATAAACCATATCTAATATGTTTATTATGCAAGGAAAAGTGTCGGTCAGTATATAAAAAGGTTTGCAGACCAAACAGATGTCATACATTATGATACACTGACCTTTTAAGGTGATGTATTAATTGTAGTGTTATGCTCGGTTACTTATTTATTGAATATATGATATCTAATTGATCTCATTTTTCAAATTGAAATACTATTTTCAAAATTATTATATTATTAAATTAAAAAAAATTGAAAGCACCATTTCTAAATTCTGGCCGACAGCATGAAAAATTAAAGGGTTTTTTTAATGAAATTCTATAAAGGTCTACTTGTTAATCACTTTAATTGAGGTCAGAAATTGCCCTCCTTAGATTTTCTTGGTTGGTGGCTCCTATCCAACGTTGGGATTATAATGTACACAACATAGCTCTGAGTCTCTAGCTTTACTACATTCTTACATTTAACCCTAGGCTTCTATATATGGTAACAAGTTTTGTTTTACTCGATTCATTTTTTCTTACGATTTACTTAAGCTTTTTCATGTCTGATTTTCTTACGATTTGCTTAAATTTCCTACATTTGCTCAAATTTTATACTTGTTACCATATTATGTTTATTGTACTAACCTTGCAGCAGTGACAGGAATCCCAGGTACTCAATTTTTTTTTACATTTACTGCACTTTACCGCACTTTACTATTTTTTGTATTCCACATATATGTAATACCTATGATAGTTGGATAACAGTAGACTACTAATTTAGGAGGTAAATTGCAGCAGGCCACGAGACCCAATATTAATTGTGTGTTCACGCTAAACTCTAAACATAAAATAACTACATTAAGAACAAGCTGCAAGCAGATGGGGGACAACTTCCACTGACGAATGAAGACCCGACATGAAACATGATCTACTCCAGCAAAACCATTCCTTAGACTTAAATAAAAAATCCATAGGACTTTGAGGATATCTACCTAGTGTAACATAAATATTCATCTTATCTTTAGGCTTTTGAACAATTATGTTGTGCATTATAAACCCTAACTCTTTAGGCTTTGAGGTTATCGTTAGATACGATGTAAACTCTTCTATCTTTTAGTCTATTTGCATGATCATATATCATGCAGATATAAGCCCTAAATAATAAAATTGACAAGAGTAAACACTTAAATAACTTCACTCTCAAAATAAAAAGCCAAATAATAGGTTAGCTTGGGAAGTCATTGAGGTTTTCCTCAAGATCTGTGGCAACTCCTATTTTTTGTTCCTTTGGACTCCGAAAATAACAATTCCCATTTGGTCCTTTCTCACTTAATTTTCCTTATATCCAACCTTGAAAACCTAATACTTTGAAACCTTGAAGACAAAAACTTCTGATCATTATCGAGAGTTTTTTTAATTGACTTAGATAATTTATGATGTAATTAACTATAGGGGCTTGTCTCTGTAGAGAATTAAAGAACTTATGTAATATAAATCATATCTAATCTTTATATTAGGTTGTGGAACTTGTCGGTCACACATAAAATGTTTACAGATCAAATGAATGTCATTAATTATTTAGTTTATATAATTGAGCCCACTGACAAGTTTGTCGACTCGATTACTTAAACTATTAGATATATGGGGTCTGTTCGGTCCCATATGTTTCAAAATTAAAATACTATTTTCAAAATCAAAATTTTATATCTATTAAATCATAAAAAAGAAATTTATTTTCAAAATAACGACCAACAATAACAAATATAACTTCTCACATCCACCCACAAGTTTGCCTAAGACAACGCCACTCTCACAATTCTTTTTTTCCTTCAACACTAATCATTCAATTCACATCAGGTAAATTTTATTTAATAGATGTTGTGTATATGTTGCAGTGAGGGTATCTAAATGCTTATCCTTGTACAAGATACCACATACTTGATTTTGAGTGACCAAACTATGTCGTACGGGGTAGTAAAGAAATGTTCAACAAAAAACATTTCTCCTTATGTGGTGTCATTGAGAGAAGATTTAGTATTTAAAAGATGAAATGAGTTAAACTTCAAGATATTTCATCTTACCCGTTTCCCAAACAAGTGTAGATTGTGATTGCCATGATGACTCTTCACAATTATATCCGGTGGCATCCTTCTTGCAACGACATCGACTTCCATAGGATAGACGAGGTTCATGCACATGTCCCAGCCGAGGCATATGAATACCATCTTAGAAAGTCTTTTTCACAGGTCAAAAATGTTGTTCCTGAGACCTACACTCAAGATGGGTAAGGTGCAAGCAAGATGATAGAGTTGAGGGAATGAACTACAAATGCAATAGTTGGATGCTAATTGGAGAGAATGTTAGTTTTTTTATGTTAATTGTAATGATTGTTGAATGCATTCACTGTTTATTGTATAAGTATTTTATATAGTTTAAGTTTATTTATGTTTCTTATGCATTTCATATTTACTATTTTGGTTATTTTTGCAATTTGCAAGTGCTTTTTCTTTTGCTTTTCTTTTTTTTTGGTAGGTTTTGGAGACCTATTGTGAGACGCTTGACCTTATGAGTTCTTCTGGATGACCTGTATGCGGCTATTGGTTGATGTCACATGTAAAATCTTGACGAATGCAACAAATTCCTCTCTTTATTTTGGTGCTATGGTTTATGAGGTTTTTTTAGATAACTTCTTTTTGTGATATGCATATGTGACACATACAAGTTTTGTATTACGTGGGTTAAAAACAACTAAGAACCTTTTTTTATAAGTTCTATTGCCTTTTTGTAATAAAAAATTTGTTTGTTTATATATTGAGTTTTCTGAGACCTCACAAATGCATATTGAGCTCAAAGATTTATGGTATCTCTGGAGGATTTCATTGCTACTATGGACTTCAATGTTCCTTGCTCGCTTCACATCAACCAAATAGCTATGAGAGACAATTTTACAGATGTCAATGGAGAATTATAGAAAACTGTGGCTATTTTTGGTGGGCAAATAGGATAACCACCGAGAGTGATCAGGCATGAAGAGTATCCCTGAATGATGGTTTAGCTCGTGACATACATTATTTGAATTTAAAAAAATTGAAATTATCATAATATAAATTATTATTTTAATAGTCATTTTCTTAATTTTTATAGTCATGCTACTCACTGTTAAGTGAGTTGTCTAACTTTACTATATGATACTTTGCACTGGATATTTACTTTAAAAGTATATATTGTACTAGTATGGATAGTTTTGTTGTAAACAATATTACTATATTGGGGTAAATAGTCATTTATCCTGAAACAATCACAACACAACTATTTAAAAACTACAGACAACAAATCGACAATTAGTTTATCCATAGCAGCTTCTGGTTAAGATGAACATTTGGTGTAAATAAAGATACTACTCACCTGGTTGTTATTGATCAATGCAAAAACAACACTCATGTTGTCATATGGATTCCATTTCGGAGGGATATCTAAATTTGTAAAAATAATGGAAGGATGATTACATTTAAAAGAAGTAACATAAAATACCTCACCCAACTGGTGTCTCTTTCACATTGGTAAAGATACTACCCACCTGGTTATGAATCTGTAAAAATAAAGATACTACTTACCTAGTTTTTGATTGATGGGATGATTATTCACCTTCACCAATGATAGTGAGATGATCCTAGTAACATGCACCTTGTTTGTCTTGACCAATCTGTCTGAGGGTCCTTGGGTGGGGGCTTTTACCTATTGCTGTCTTTGGCCATTGAAGGCAATGAACTCTTTCACCTTCATGCCCTTGATCAATTCCTCCACTAGGTTTTGGAGGTGATGACATTGCTTTATATTATGCACATGATCCCAGTGGTAATCACAGTACATGTTTGCATTTCAGAGCGTAGTTTCGGCCTTCATTAGTTGGGCTTTTCTGAAATACTCCTTTTTTTGTATTGCTGCCACTTGTTCAACCATCAAAACATTTAGTGGGGTCAAATCTTGCATCTCTCAATGTACAATCGGTTGCTTGTAATACCATGACGACCACAGTCAGAACTCTGATTTTGACCCTGATGGCTCTGATTCTCCCTTGTTTTATGGGTGGTATTGTGGTGTTGCTAACTGGAAGGATTCTGATCATCCTCAACCTCTATCCTTTGTTCCCAACCTTCCTCTTCTTCGACCGCGGGTCGATCGATGCCAACTTGGCGAGGGTGGATTCTGTGAAGGAGTATTTGCCACCGATATGATTGTTGGCCTTCTCTAACATCTCAGAAAGAGACTTTGGTTCAAATATATTTAAATCATACTTAAAATGTCCATCTTTAATCCCTTTTTCCAGAGAACCCAAGGCAATCGATGATGAAAAAGAGTTATGTACGACAACAAGTTTTTGTTCTCCCCATGCTTCATTTATAGTGGAGCCTGCATTTCTTCCTTGGCTTCTACATATTGACAAAGTATGACAGAAAGAGCTTATTGATCTTAGCATAAGTTGGAATGATTTCGACTGGCAGAGCATGGAACCAATGAAGAGCTGATTCATTATGTGTCATCAAGCAAGGTGACACTTTATGCCATCATCGATCTGCACGATAACAAACAACGATTCAAAATATATCAGGTGGTCGATCAGATTACCCTTTTCCTTGTAAGGATCCAGATGTGGAATCCTCAACTTTGCTAGTAGTTTAGCTTCCATAATATGTCGAGTGAAGGCACTTTCAAAGGTACACTAAATTGGTGCTTCGACACGCTCTATGAGTGTATGACTATCACTGTAGATTTGGTGCCATCTAATTTCATAAAATCTGCCTCCCCTTCGGTTGCCTGTTTACAAATGTGCTCTATCGGCATTATCATGTGCTCCAGAATAACCCTCTAAGGATTAGTTCACTGAGACTAGTCCCTTGGGAGCGCAAGCAGAACTTTTCTTTGCTTGATTGCTTGTCGAAGGTCCTTGAACTACCCATCATCTATTCCTGTAATTTTTGAAATTGTTGTTGAATCTCTCGATTCAAGGATTCTTTATTGAATTCTAATGTTGTGGGATCTCTCTATATCAATTCTCCTACCTAATTGGCTTTTCTTCTTATATGTGGCAAGTCCACACTCACTGCACCACCTTTTTGAATGTTGGATCCAAGATTGTCTTCTTATGGAGCACACCCCAGAAGTTAGAGCTAAGAGGAGAGAAGTGAGAGAGAGAGAACATAGAAGTGTAAGTGAAAAATCCAAGTGTTAGAATATGCAAGTGCGAGGATCCAAAAAGTTACTTTACTGATGTCATGGTCACATATTTGTAGGCGTCTCTGAATACAATCACATATAAGGAAAAAACAGTTACTATAATTGTATGAATAATCGAATCAAGATTACGTAGTAATGAAAATAAAAGTGGAGTCTGGTTGATTTCTGAAGTCTTGATGTTTGTCAGCTATGTGGATCGACCGCTGGATGTGAATGTTGGTCAGCTATGTCAATCGATTGTGTCTTCTTATAGAGATCAGGTTGGTTGACCAGGATGTGGTCAATCAATCAAGAAGTTTCAATCGATAGTTATTCCGCTAGGAAGATTTCATCGGATAGGAGACTTCGTCGGTCATAATACTACTTCGGTCGGTCAGACTACATAGTCGATCAACTACTTGTTCCTGAATTTTCTATTTGTCATCTGAAACGTCATCTGCATGCCCTTGTTCCTGAATGTTCAACTAATTTTCGAATAATTATCAAATCTTGAATGTCTTCTCCACCTCTATGTAGTCAAATTATAAAAATTTTCATAAGTATATGTCAATTATTAGTGAGCAAAATAATAAAAATATTATTCGAAGTAAACTTATACTCCTCTCTTAAGAGTTATAATAAAATGTTTTCATGCAATTTGTATAAATAATTAAGAGTATTACCTAAGAAGACCTGAGGGGAAACAATACACAAAGAGAGAAAATAATCAAAAAAAGAACAAATGTCTTTGTTAATGTATATACAACAACAACAAAGCCTTAATCCCATTACGTAGGGTCGTCTACATGAATCTTTTTTCTCCATTGCATCCTATTTAGTGTCATATTTTCATTTAGTTCTAATAAATTAAGATCATTTTTTATACAATAAGCCCAAGTCTTCCTAGGTCTACCTCTACCTTTCTTAACATAAGTCGAATCTAAAACATCTACTCTCTTAATTGGATCATCAGATGGTCGACGCTAAATGTGACCAAACCATCTAAGACGACTTTCTCTAATTTTTTCCGTCAAAGGAGCTACACCAACCCTATCACGAATATATTCATTTCGTATTTTGTCTCTAAGTGTAAAACCACTCATCCACCTAATCATTCTCATCTCGACAACACTTAACTTAGTATTATGCTTCTCTTTTAAAGGCCAACATTTAGCCCCATAGAGCATTTTAGGTCTCACCACCGTCTTATAAAATTTTCCTTTCAGTCTAAGCATTACATTTATATCACACAAAAGGCCCGAAGCATTTCTTCACTTCAACCAACCAACTTGAATTCTACTATTAATATCCCCATCTATATCACCATCGCTTTGAACAACAGACCTGAGATATCTAAATCCTTCACACCATTTAATAATTTGGTCACCCAAAGTTACACTTCTGTCACTACAACTACTACTACTAAAATTACATTCTATGTATTCAGTTTTAGTTCTACTCAAATGAAGGTCACTAGACTCCGATGAAGGCCTCCATAATTCAAGTTTTTGCTGGGCTTTTTCTCTCGTCTTATCCATGAGAAGGATACCATCAACAAAAAACATACACCAAGGTACATCATCCTATAAATGTCCAGTAAGACCATCCATAACTAAAGCAAAAATATATGGGCTTAAAGTTGATCCTTGATGTAATCCAACATAAATAGGAAAATATTAGTTCAATCCTCCTTCAGTTCGAACACAACTAACAACTCTAGTATACATATCTTTAAATACATGAATATAAGTCATATCAACACCTCTCTAAAGGATATCTCTTGGAAACTTGTCATAAGCTTTTTCTAAATCAATAAAAATCAAATGTAGATTCTCATTATTATCTCTGAACTTCTCCATCAAACTTCTCAGTAAATGTATAGCATCCATAGTAGATCTTCCCGACATAAATCCAAATTGATTATGATAAATCTTTGTAATACATCTTAACTTATGCTCAATTACCTTCTCCAATAATTTTAAAGTATGATACATCAATTTAATTCCTTTATAATTTGCACACTCTTGTGTATCCCTTTTATTCTTAAAAATGGGGACCAAAATACTCTTCCTCCACTCCTCAGACTTCTTTTTAGTTTTTAAAATAATATTAAAGAGTTTAGTAAGCCAATAAACTCCCAAATCTCCTAAAAATTTCCATACTTCAATTGGGATATCATCAGGTCCTATAGACTTTCCACCATTGATTTTCTTTAAAGCCTCCTCAATTTCATTTTTACAAATGTGTAGGTAAAAATAAAACGTTTTATTATTATTAACCATAATAATATTACTAAGGTCGATAGTATTTTCAGAAACATCATTAAAAAGTTTATCAAAATAACCCATCCACATATGTTGAATCTCTTTTTATAAAAAAAATAGTTTTTGATTTTCATCTTTAATACACTTTACTTGAGTTAAATCTTTGCTTTTCTTTTCTCTTTGTTTAGCTAGTTTATACATATATTTCTCACCCTCCTTAGTATCTAATCTATTATAAAAATCATTAAAACAAAATTTTTAGCATCACATATTGTTCTTTTAGACTCCATGTAGACCATTTGATATTTTTCCCAGTTCTCTAAGCTTTTACATTTAAACAAATTTTTACAACATAACTCTTATATTCTATCTTTTCTTGCAAATTATTATTCCACCACAAACTATTTTTATTTAAAGAAACTTTTTCTTTTGATTCTTCAAGTACATTTTTTTTACTTGTTTAATAGTGTTTGTTACTTTATCTCACATATCATTTGCTTCATCATGAAAATCCCAAAATTTGAAATCTTGAATTTTACTCCTAAAAATAATTTTATTTGTCTTTTAGGTTCTAACATCTAATTCTACGATAATGAGTCATACTATTCTTTATTTTACAACTCTTCATCTTCAAATATAGAACTAATAAACGATGTTGGGTACTTAAATCCTCACTTGGAATGACCTTACAATCTTTACAAACTCGATGATCTCTTCTTCTCAAAAGAAAATAATCAATTTGTGTTTTATTGGATCCATTCTTATAAGTAATAAGATGCTCATCTCTTTTCTTGAATAAACTATTAATAAGAACAAAGTCATATGCTAAATCAAAATCTAAAATAACTTTATCTTCTTCATTAGTCACTCCAAAATCGTAGCCACCATGAATATTTCTAAAATCTTCTATCACTCTACCGACATGCCCATTTAAAATCTCCTTCAATAAAAAATCTTTCTTCAAGAGATAACAACTGTATTAAGTCTTCTAAGTCATTCCAGAATTTATTTTTAGACACTATATCTAAACATACTTAAAGAGCATAAGCACTTATAATATTAGAAATCTTAGTATCAATGATAATCTTAAGGGCTATAATTTTATCTCCAACTCTATTAATTTTTACAATATTATCTTTCAAACTCTTATCTATACCTACATCATTTCTAATCTGACTCTTACAAGAATACCAAAGTTTAAAACATAAGTTATCAATCTCCTTAGCCTTTTCTCCAACCCATTTAGTTTCTTGAATACATAAGATATTAATTTTTCTATGAATCATAATATCAACTAATTCCATTAAATTACCATCGAGAGTACCTATATTCCAAGAATCTATCCTAATATTATTTTCATTAGTTTTATGGACTAATTTCTTTACCTGCATCCATCCGTAATGTGAGAACTCTTGCTTATTTGACAATACACCTGGATACCGGTGTAGCGGCCCTTGCGCACTTTTCACTATATTAAGGCTATATAGCGCATCGCTTACAGGGGACGCCCTGACACTTACACAAAGATCAAAAGAATTCATGTCATGATTTTTTTCGACAAATTTTACATTGGTTGTCGATTACCTAACGCAACCCTTCACATTTCACATACGGGTTTATGACCGGCAATGACAGTGTTCTTTTAACGTATATATGAAAGATAATTTATTGCTTAGTAAATTGTGATGCATGATAAAAAGAGAAAATAACAACTTATTTATAGCATATTGAAAAGTTATCATTCTATTTTATTTTTTTGGAATAATTATTGAGCGTGAAACATTATTTACAATTTATTTATTTATGTGAAATAATTAGTACATTATAAATCGTATTATCTAAATTAAAAGAATATATATATATATATATATATATATATATATTATTGGATCACATAATTTTTAATTAATTTAAAAAAAAATTAGGTGAGGTATCATAATGAAAACTCAGTTGGATATTAAATTTAAATTTAAATAAAAACAAAATTTAGCCAGGATTTGGAGTCCCATTTTCATTATAAACAGGTCTCTTATGTGCGACAGCACTAAACTTTCCCCGTTTCTTATCCTCACTCACCAACACAGCATTCATTTACCCTTCCTTCCAAATGGATATGGAGCCATTTCATCGCCTCTGCTCAGTCACCAACACAGCATTCATTTCCCCTTCCTTCCATGGCCGCTCCCCTCTTCTTCTTCTTCGTCTTCCTCCTCCTCATTTCATCCCCCGCTTTGACTTCCCCATCCCCAAACCCATTCACCGAAAAAGCAGCCCTAATCCGTTATTGGAACCGCAAAATCCCCAACAATCTTCCTCACCCTTCGTTCCTACTCTCCAAACTCACCCCTCTTTCAGCCTCCGATGCCACCACATTCTTCAACCTCGCCACCTCCGATCCTTCACTTCTCTCCTCCCATCTCACCTCCTTCTGCTCGGCCGCTGGTCTACTCTGCCCCACAGACCTCACCCCTTCCCTCTCCTCCCACCCCCGCGACTCCAGCTTCGGCATCTACCAGTACAGCAACTTCACCAACTATGGTACTGGCTCCGCCGACGGCCTCTCCTCCTTTAAAAACTACTCTGATAACCTCAACGTACCCCTTGACACCTTCCGCCGTTACGGCCGTGACTCCGCCGGCCACGACGACAAGTTCTCTTTATATGATCACAATGGCAATGCCGTCACCGCAAATTTCACCTCTTATGGCACAAACACTGCCGGCGGAACCGACGATTTCTCTGGCTACGATGAATTTTCCAATGTACCCGACCTTAAATTTACTAATTACGGCGCAGAAGCCACCGGCCGCGAAGGACGTTTTTCACAGTATTCCGTTAGAACGAACGTCGGCAACCAGTCGTTCAATAGCTACGGGAAGAACGGCAATGGCGCAACATCTGATTTCAGTTCCTATGCGAATGACAGCAATGTGATCGGAAGTACGTTTACACATTACGGCGAGGAAGGGAATGCGGTAAACGAAACTTTCAGTTCTTATGGAGTGAACGGGAATGTGCCGGAGAACAATTTTAGGTCGTACGGCAAAGAAGGGAATGGGGGAAACGATACCTTCAGTTCGTATGGAGAGAACGGGAATGTGCCGGAGAACAGTTTCCGGTCGTACGGCGATGGAGCCAACGTTGGATTCGATAAATTCAACAGCTATCGTGATAAATCAAACGCGGGAGACAATTTCTTCACCTCATATGAAAAGAGCGGCAACGAAGGAACCGCTGACTTCACAAATTACGGAAACTCTACTTTTCCCAGCAGCGATAACTTCAAGGGCTATGGTGAGGGTTCCTTCAATGATCTAATCACATTCAAGGAATACTTCGCCGACAACACCAGCTTCAAATCCTATGCCAAAACCGGCATTGATTTCAAAGAATATCACAATTCCTCTTCCTCTTCGACTACACCCGCGATCTCAGCAATGAAACAAGCCGCCGCGAAACGATTCGTCGAGCCGGGGAAGTTCTTTCGTGAACGAAACTTGAAGAAGGGGACTGTGATGCCGATGCCG
>NEWO01000164.1:326889-373176 GCA_003013225.1 Phalaenopsis aphrodite | reverse complement strand
GTGCCCCGCGTACGCGTTTATGTGGCGGAGATCCTGGCCGTTGATACGAAGGAGAAGATCAATGAAGGGGTTGCCATCTGTCACATCGACACGTCAGACTGGAGTCCGACTCACGGGGCATTCGTGGCGCTGGGGCCCGGACCGGGGAAGATTGAGGTGTGCCATTGGATTTTTGAAGGGGATATGACGTGGACCGTTGCTGACCGTGCGTGATTTTCAGCCGGGAACCGGTTGATGATGGAATAAGGCAAGGGGGGGGAGGACTACCGTTTGGATTTATGTTTCTATATAAATTATTATTAAAATATATGTATGTTTTCTAGGGGGTTGTATGTAGTCTTCTGCCTTTAAAGTGCATGCCATTTAATGTGTTATTATTTGTAGAGATTATTTTCCTTATTTGTTTTGGAAAGATTATGTTTTAGATGGCATCATTCGTTTCTACTGGGAATATGATTGCTTTTTTCTTTTACATACGTATATTATATATAGAAAATCAATCATAAGTTATATTATATTATTTTAAAATATAATTTATATTTGATTAGAGTTCTTTCCTTTTGTGGTTGTTCTGTTTTTAGAAGGCCTGGTAAGAGTGGTGATTAAGTTTTGTGGGGTCAAGCCCATCATAATCGTGATAAATTTATTTATCTAGTAAATAAAATTATTATTTTGTTTTATTAACATTTTTATATGCCCAGTACTTATTAAGACTTTATAATATTTATTATTGTAATATTTAATAACTATTAATTTGAATCCAAATTTGTCTAGGAAGAACATCTCAAGGGATGGTGTGGAGAAAATAGAATGAAAAAGACTAGTGCAAAGTAAAAAAGAAAAGAGAGAGAAAATGCTCTCCCTCATTAGTCATTATATAGGATATAAAACAATGCCGTAAAATTCCACTGATACCCTTGCATTAATAGAGATGTTACGGGATATTGTAGACATTGTACATAAGTAGCTACAGGGCTCAGCTGCTCTCCATCTCTCCTAACTGGACTTGTGAGACTTCAACTTAGCGAGGTCGGTTCAGTTGTCTAGATATGGTCATTACCATCGATCGGCTAGTCTTGATTTGTTTGAGAGTCTGCAACGTTGATTCAGTCGACTAAGCTTCTCTGATCGGTCGCTCTGGTCTATTTGCGACCTACGATCCTTAAAAATGATTCTTGTCAGTACAATAATGCTAGAATATTGGGCAGATAGTGAGATATCATAATCCGACAAATAGTTACCTTTTGTCAAAGAGATCTAGAGGGATGGTTAGAGCTTTTGATAATAAAAACTCTTGATAATGTGTAAGGGATTGTTGCATATCGCCGGTATAATCACATGATCTGAGCGATTAGCCCCTTTCGGGGCAGTTTCATAGTGGTGATAGGCTCAAACTAATAGTTGCCTCATTTCTAATAGAGTCATTCGGATTCAAGTCACTTGGTTGTCTTTAAAACTTGGTAAACTATTCCTTTATAATATATGGTCAGAAATTGGGCCTCAAGGACTTCTGTCAGTGAGCCCTCACTTGATGTTCTCCTTCAGGACTATCAAATCTCCTCAGGATTAGTGTGTGTGTGTGTGTGTGTGTGTGTGTTTGTGTGTGTGTGTGTGTGTATTAATAGTAGAAAGAGTGCCCTACCAGCCTGGCTAGCATCCGATCCAAGGAAAATGACCCTTCATAGTGAAATTTTTGGCTTCTTATAGTTAATGCATATCCTCCATCCAGTGATAGTCCTGGTGGATATCTTCTCATTCGTTTCATTTTCTATAACTATCACTCCCCCTTTTTTTGAGTGCACAGTGAATGAGACTGGCCCAAACACTATCTGAGATGGGGTAGATAATGCATTCATCGAGCCATTTCAAGATTTCTTTCTTCAACACCTCTTTCATTACATGGTTTAATCTCCTCCAGGGGTCAGCCTAAGTACATATCCCTCTTCCAACAAGGTTCGATGAAAGCATTAGAGGAGATGATACCTTTTATGTATGTTATGGTCCACTCAAATGCTTTCATAAAAGTCCTAAGTACCTTCAGTAATTTCCCCTCTTGCTCCTCACTTAGATATGTTGAAATGATCACAGGTAAGTTTGAGGGTTCTCCCATGTAGGCATATTTGAAGGTGGTCAGGCAAGGCTTTTTGTTGTAACTCAGAAGCTACTCTATGGATAACACAAGTGGTTTGACATTGGTGTCAGTGTCAAAAAGTTCAAATATTTCCTTATAAGGTCCATGATTCCTCTCAAGTAGTAGAGCAGATTCTTCCTTGTGTGTCACATCCTTATCCTCAATTTTTGTTGGCTCTTTAAGGCATTTTTCTAGATTATCCATAAATTATCTGATCACTACCTAGTCCACTATTTCAATTCCATGGCATTGATCTTCACCCAAATCACTTGGAAACCTCATTAATTTTGAAATGTAAAAGATGTCTTCTTTATCAATGAGTCTCATTGCAAAGTTTCCTTCTGGAACGTTAATCATTGGCCTTCCAGTAATTATAAATGATCTTCTCACTATCAATGATATTTCCTTATCTTCTACTATATTTAGCACTACATAGTCAATAGGGAATATGAATTTGTCTCCCTTCACAAGCCCATCCTCATTGATTCTTATAGGGTAGGTTAAGGATATGTTTGCTAACTGTAAGATTAAATTGTTTTTCATAACATTTTCTAACTCAGGCCTTTTGAAAATGGACAATGCCATCAGGTTAATGCTGACTCCTAAGTCACACATAGCTCTTTCCGCTTTTGTTTACCAATTACACAAGAAATGGTAAAACTTCCTAGTTTTTCATCTTTCAAGGAAGCTCCTTTTGCAAGATAGCACTACATTCCTCAATCAATGGGACTATCTCAAAATTCTCTAATATGCCCTTTCTAGTCAAGATATCCTTCATGAATATGTGGCATAGCTAGTCATCTACTCTAATGCTTCAGCAAAGGGTATGTTTATGGTAAGCTATTTGAATACTTCTAAGAATCTAGAGAATTTTTTGTCCTTTTTTTGTCTTTTTTCAGCCTTAGGAGAAAAGATAGAGGTAGTCTCTCTTCAAGGTCAATCTTAATTGGTGAGATAGGTCCCTCTACCTCCTTATCCTAATTTTCTGCTTCACTATATTGGGAAGGGTCTAATTCCACTAGGCCTTACCTCTTAGGAGTCACTTTTAACTCTTTCCCACTTCTCAGTATAACAGTTTGGACTAGTCTCTCCCTTTATTCTTGTGATTTACTCCAGTGTTACATAGGAGTGTATCTAGGGGTTTATTATCTGCAGCGTTCGCCAGCAGTCCTAATTCATGTTCAATGTTTTTAATATTTATAACTTGGCTCAGTAATTGGTTCCTCATTTGAATATCTAACTTCTCAATGAGTGATTTCTTTTGGCTTTGAGAATTGGCCTGAAATCTTGGCGATAGTGTTGCTTATTTGATTGATTTCCTGAATTTTTCCAACCATCTACATGGTTGTTCTGATCGTCCCTCCATTGCTTGTTTTTTTATTCCATCAAAAATTTGGGTTGTTCCTCTAGCTTAGGTTGTAGGTGTTGGAATATAGGTTATGGTCATGAGTTCCTATGGCATCCACATATTCTAAGGTCGAGATGCTGGATTCTGTCATTGATCTTTAAATTATCCTATCGTTAAGTGGCAGTCCATACATTGGATTCATTCCTGGATTTCTTATTTTTTTTTTAGAAATTGTAGCTACTTGTTGTCGACCGATTTTTCGAGAATAATTTTATTTGATATGCATAGTCTTTTTTAAGTTGTATTTTAATTTTTAAAAATGAGGTTTGGTAAATCTCATACATTTAATATTTTAGATAGTTGAACACAATACCACAAGTAATACACCACTCTGAAAGATAAGTATATCACTTGTTAGTAGGCTCTACCATTTAAACCAAGAAATTTATGACTCTTATTTGGTTTGCGAAATTTGTGACTGACGATTCCCTTATATAATAGAAAGATTAGAAAGGGTTTATACTATCTAGGTACCTAATTCTCTTAGGGGGTAAACTCCCATAGTTAATTACATCTTAAGCAATCAAAGTCACTTTAGAAAACTCTACATTAAGATCAAGTGTTTCGTCTTAAAAAATTTAAAGTTAATTTTTCACAGCTGGTAGGAAAGTCAAGTGGGAAGGGCTCAAATAGGAACAATTATTTTGGGATCAAAAGAGCGTGAGGTAGGGGATGTTGCAGATCTTGAGGCGAACCTCAATGACCTCCCAAACTATTCTTTTGTTTGGCTTTATATCTTCGAAATAATGTTATTTGATATTTACTCCTTCCATTTATTTAAATTTTAAGGCTTACGCTTGCATGATATACTATCGTGCATATCGTGTAGATAGGCTATGAGGATAGGAGAATTTACGCCGTACTGAACGAATAATCTCGGAATCATAAATAGAGTTAGAGCTTATCTTGTGCAACATGATTGTGTAGAAGCATAAGGGATAAAGTGAGGATTTATGTCATATTAAACAAACAACTTGAAAGTCCTATGGGTTTATATTATTTATGTCTAAGGAAAGTTTAGTTGAAGTTCGTCTTTCGTTTCATGTTGAGACTTGACCGCCATATGAAGTTGTCCTCTGTTTGCTTGCATCATCATCTTGCTTCTTAGACAGCTCGCTCTAAGCTTCCTGCTTGTGATGGTTTTGGGTTTTAAGAAGTGTGTTCAAACTAATGATTATCAGTTATTTTTGGGTCATAGAGTTTTATTATAGAGTTCCTCCTAAACATGTGGCCTACTGTCCTCTAGCCTACGGGTCCTTTAGATATAGTAAATTATACATAAATAGAAAACATATAACAAAATACAATAAGGAAAGTACAGTAAAAGAAAAAGTAGTAGCGTGTACCTGTTGCCTCTCATGTCGCTGCTAAAGAGTTAAAATTAAATGTAAAGCATGCACATATTACGAAAGATTAAACAAATACAAGACACGAGTATATGTGTATATAAAAATTCAAGTAGCACATATATGAAAGGTCGGAGCTGGGTATAAGAGTTTAAGCTAGGGGTGGCTCAGACTCAGGACCAGTGGAATTGTTAGTTCTCGAGGGTCAACCATAAGCTTTTTGTTTGCATGCATAAAATCCAAGTTTGGGCAGAAGCAACCAACAAGATGATCAAAGGAGGGCAGC
Organism: Phalaenopsis aphrodite; assembly: GCA_003013225.1. Classification (NCBI taxonomy): domain Eukaryota; kingdom Viridiplantae; phylum Streptophyta; class Magnoliopsida; order Asparagales; family Orchidaceae; genus Phalaenopsis; species Phalaenopsis aphrodite. Next base: position 368,005 of record NEWO01000164.1, on the reverse strand, counting down.
TCCTAGCCCAATCGAGGTGACTCACAAGTGGGCCTGTGGAAAGTAACACCCACAATTCTTAATTTATTAGACATATAAGTAAAGTTAAACTTTCACTTAGCAATAAAAAAAGTTACGAGGAAAAAAAGTTTTTTGTTATACTATATATGTGCTTGGTAAATTAGATGGTCCACGAGTTACTCATGTTGTTAGGCTAAAACTGCCAACAACCTCAGAAAACATGGGCAGCTTCTCGTCAAATGTTGGTGAATAATAGCATGGATCCTACACCCTCCAGAAGTCATCGAGCCAGTACTCTTTTATTATCCTACACCAAAAGCGTTTCACATCATCGTGCATATCCACATCACCTTCCACGTATAGCCCTGCTCAATGATTCACATATGATTGCCACAGGAATTGTGTGGTTCACATGCACTTTTCTATACTCTTTTTTTTTTTCTTTTGGATTAATATTCGCCATAGTCTTGTTAAGCAATCCAAAATATCACTATATTGACTTTTTTTTAAAAAAAAACAAATGAGCCATTTTAGGCATATGTAAAGTGTTATATATGTGAAAAATAGAAGTTTAGGTGTTAAATATTTAAATACATAGGAAATGAGTGATATGGATGCAAATCTTCTATTTTGAACACATAATTTCATTTAAAGAAATTACTGAAAAATTACAGATCATTGTGAAATAAATAAAGCTTATAGTAAGTTTAGATTAAAACGAGCCAATTTAAATTCAATTCAAGTGTGGCGTGGCGAATAACATTCGTTGATCTAATTGGTTTTGTCCGATAAGCAAAATGCCGACCGGTTCTCGCCTGAGCAACGACCAAGGTCAAGCAAAAAATGAGGTCAACATTTTGCTTGAGTTTGTTTTCCATGTCGTTTTTATAGGAATTAAGAGTATGAAAATCAGTGAATATCAATCATTGAATAATAAAATAATCATAAATAAAACTTGTTTTTTTATGTTAAATTTACTTGTTCTTATTGCAACATAAATTTTAAAATGCAAGAAAATAAAAAATTATATAAATAGAAATGTGTCAGCACTAATCCTGAGAAGATCTGATGGTCCAGAAGGAAGCACATGAAGTGATGGCCCACCAACAGAAGGCTCGGAGACCCAATTATCTGACCATATATAACAAAGGAATGATTTACCAAGTTATAAAGACAACCAAGTGACCTGAACCTGAACGACTCTATCAGAAATGAGAGCCCTTCACCACTCTCTTACAAATGGGGATCTAATCCCTCAGATCACGTGGTTATATCAATAACATCTGACGATTCCTCACACATTATCGGGAGGTAATATTATCAAGCCCTAACCATCCCAATGAATCTCTTTATCAAAAGGTAACTATTTATCGGATCACGATATTTCACCATCCGCCCGAAATTTATTTCACAATTTGCCTGATATTCTAACATTAATCTGATGAGAAGAATCTCTTAATAGGGATTGCAAGTCGATGACTACACCAGAGCTACCGATCAGAGAATCTTAACCGACCGAATCAGCTCTGCCGACCCCCAAACCAATCAGGACTAGCCGAACAATGGCAATGAACATGTATAGACAACTGAACCGACCTCACCAAGTTGAGGTCTCGCAAGCCCACTTAGGAGAGATAGAGAATGGCTGAGCCCTGTAGCTACTTATGTGCAATGTTTAGAATATCATGTAACATCTCTATTAAAGCAAGGATATTGGTGTAATTTCTCCACATTATATAATCTATCCCATATAAATAAGGAGAGCATTTCATGAATAAAAGGTTACGCATTATTTTTCATTACTCTGCATTTTTCTTCTTCTTTCTCTTTTCTCTCTTCTCCAATGCTGTCCCATGAGATGTGGTTCACAAGTAAATTTGGATTCAACATAGTAACTATTAAATATTATAGTAATAAATATAAATACTCGGCAAATAAAAATGTTAATAAAGTAAAATAATAATTTTATTTACTTTATAAATAAATTTATCATGATTATGATGGGCTTGACTCCACAAAACTTGATCACCAATCTTACCAGGCCTTTTAAAAACACAACTACAACAAAAGGAAAGAACACTAATCAAATATTAAGTTCAAATAAAATTATAAATTATAAATTATATTTTAAAATAATATAATATAAATTATGATTGATTATATATATATAATATAAGTATGTAAAAGAAAAAAGCAATCATATTCCCAGTAGAAACGAATGATGCCATCTAAAACATAATCTTTCCAAAACAAATAAGGAAAATAATCTCTACAAATAATAACACATTAAATGGCATGCACTTTAAAGGCAGAAGACTACATACAACCCCCTACAAAACATACATATATTTTAATAATAATTTATATAGAAACATAAATCCAAACGGTAGTCCTCCCCCCCCTTGCCTTATTCCATCATCAACCGGTTCCCGGCTGAAAATCACGCACGGTCAGCAACGGTCCACGTCATATCCCCTTCAAAAATCCAATGGCACACCTCAATCTTCCCCGGTCCGGGCCCCAGCGCCACGAATGCCCCGTGAGTCGGACTCCAGTCTGACGTGTCGATGTGACAGATGGCAACCCCTTCATTGATCTTCTCCTTCGTATCAACGGCCAGGATCTCCGCCACATAAACGCGTACGCGGGGCACCGAGTGGCAATAATAAACCATGTAGGGGAACAGGCTCTGATGGCAGCTCACGGACTGGGTAACTTTACCGCCGTTCACCCCCCTCACATTTCCAATTAGGATGTTCCCCTTCGACCCCTTGGTGTTCGCCGTGGATCGCACCTCGATGTCGTCGCCGAGCACGGCGACGGCGAAGTCGATCATGTCCTCAGCCGATGCTGCACAGCGCTTCGTCTCGCCGCGGCTCGGAGCGCGCTCGCAATCTGCTATAGTTGAATCCACCGCTTTACCCACGGCGGTGTCTGGCAAGATGTGGAAGATTCCGTCGACGGCGGCGGCGGAGAACGGGATCTTACCGGCGATCGAACGCGGGAGAAACGATCGCGGCGGCATCCGGTCGCGAATGTCCGGCATCGGCATCACAGTCCCCTTCTTCAGGTTTCGTTCACGAAAGAACTTCCCCGGCTCGACGAATCGTTTCGCGGCGGCTTGTTTCATTGCTGCGATCGCGGGTGTAGTCGAAGAGGAAGAGGAATTGTGATATTCTTTGAAATCAATGCCGGTTTTGGCATAGGATTTGAAGCTGGTGTTGTCGGCGAAGTATTCCTTGAATGTGATTTGATCATTTAAGGAACCCTCACCATAGCCCTTGAAGTTATCGCTGCCGGGATTAGCAGAGTTTCCGTAATTTGTGAAATCGGCGGTTCCTGCGTTGCCGCCCTTTTCATATGAGACGAAGAAATTGTCTCCCACGTTTGATTGATCACGATAGCTGTTGAATTTATCGAATCCGACGTTGGCTCCATCGCCGTACGACCGGAAATTGTTCTCCGGCACATTCCCGTTCTCTCCATACGAAGTGAAGGTATCGTTTCCCCCATTCCCTTCCTCGCCGTAATGTGTAAACGTGCTTCCGATCACATTGCTGTTATTCGCATAGGAACTGAAAGCAGATGTTGCGCCATTGCCGTTCTTTCCGTAGCTATTGAACGACTGGTCGCCGGCGTTCGTATTAACGGAATACTGTGAAAAACGTCCTTCGCGGCCGGTGCCCTCTGCGGCGTAATTAGTAAATTTGAGGTCGGGTACATTGGAGGATTCATCGTAGGCGGTGAAACCATCGGTTCCGCCGGCGGTGTTTGTTCCATAAGAGGTGAAATTTGCGGTGACGACATTGCCATTGGGAGCATAGAATAAGAAATTGTCATCGTGGCCGGCGGAGTCACGGCCGTAGCGGCGGAAGGTGTCTAGGGGTACGTTGAGGTTATCAGAGTAGTTTTTAAAGGAGGAGAGGCCGTCGGCGGAGCCAGTGCCGTAGTTGGTGAAGTTGCTGTTCTGGTAGACGCCGAAGCTGGAGTCGCGGGGGTGGGAGGAGAGGGAAGGGGTGAGGTCTGTGGGGCAGAGGAGACCAGCGGCGGAGCAGAAGGAGGTGAGATGGGAGGAGAGAAGTGAAGGATCGGAGGCGGCGAGGTTGAAGAATGTGGTGGCGTCGGAGGCTGAAAGAGGGGTGAGTTTGGAGAGCAGGAACGAGGGGTGAGGAAGATTGTTGGGGATTTTGCGGTTCCAGTAACGGATTAGGGCTGCTTTTTCGGTGAATGGGTTTGGGGATGGGGAAGTCAAAGCAGGGGATGAAATGAGGAGGATGAAGAAGAAGAAGAAGAGTGGAGCGGCCATGGAAGGAAGGGGAATGAATGCTGTGTTGGCGATTGAGGAGAGGAGATGTATTGGCTACATATCCCTATATATACATAAAACATATTATGGATAAGAAATAGGGAAAGTTTAAAGCTGTCGCACATAATGGATCTGTTTATAATGAAAATGGAACTCCAAATCCTCGCTAAATTTTGTTTTTATTTTAATGTAAATTTAAATATCCCATTAAGTTTTGATCTTGATACCTCACCTAATTTTTTAAAAAATATTAAAAATTATGTGATCCAAAATAAATAAATAAATATATATATACATATATATGTATTTATCCTTTTAATTTAGATAATAGGACTTATAATGTAGGAGCCATTATTTCACATAAATAAATAAATATGCAATAAATAAGCTGTTATTTTCTCTCCTTTTACCATGCGTCAAAATTTACTAAGCGGAAGACATTCAAGATTTAATAATTAATCGGAATTAAAATGAAAGTAAAGCAGAAAGATGGATATATAATATTATTTTAATCTAATTTAAATGATATAATGTTAATATAATAATAATTGTTTTCTTCATTTAATTTATAATATTATATTGCACGTTATTTCACTTTGATATATGATTTTTTAAATAGTTTTCCATTTTCAATTTAATTTTTTTTATTAATCATTCAATTAAAATTCAAAAAATATAAATTTAATCAATAATTAAAAAAAATGTTTTATACCCTTTGAATTCCCTGTAAATTTGTGCAGAAATGATGGACAAATTACCGTTTTTAGAAAATATATTTTTATGGCAATATTACATATAATTATACCTATATTTATTTTTAAAGTATAAATATAACAAAATTTTATTTACATTCTGTTCTAATTTTTTTACATTTTTCACCTTTCAGTGAATAGGGATCATTGATTTTACTATTTCTCGGTCTGCATCCCAATTTAAGTTCTGAGATGATTGCAGAAGTGCTTTTTAGGATGTGGACGAGCTAAATATTTAACGCGCTCGGGGCAATTTCGTCCCGTTTCAGTAGCGGAAGTCCAAAAACCGGATGTAAAATTTTGTTTAAGGTATTAATATGTATATACCAAAAAAACTATATGGCATGTTTGTATATTTTCTTTAATCTACATACATTTGAGACTATTCTTATGTATTAGGGTTTAAACACAAATTTATGCTCATATTTATCATATACCATATAGGGACAGACGCTGGAACGAAGCGGAGCAGAGCGGAGCGAAGCGGAAGAATCTGTCCAAATCTGGAAGTTACGTTATGTGGGTTGCGGGTGTTGGGTCAACGCCCCGCTATACGGTACAGGGGTAATTTGAGAATTACATATTATACTGTAAGGTTTATTCTAGGATTATAAATAGACCTGTTTGTAATCCTAGGTATTTGAGAGAAAGAGTTGATCCCTCTATTCTGTAACCCTTTTCTGAATATTGAAAAGGAGGTCGCCGCTCTGCTCCCGAGGACGTAGGCATCTTTGCCGAACCTCGTTAAATCTCTGTGTTCTTCTGGATTTGTGTCGATTACTATTTTTCTTCACCCTTATTTTCTCAACAGGATGAAACTATAAATTTCACTTTTAAAAATGAAGTGACCATAGCTTTTTAAGGTGATATTGAAGAATTGGGCACCCATAGCGGAGATTCCTAGTGCCAAGTTAATATGCTAGATTGCCAGATGTGTATTACAAAAATGTCTGCACGAATCTTGAAAGAATCGAATGTTCAGGAATAAGTGCATAGAGATGAGTTTTCACATGACATAATAGAAAATTTAACAACAAGCAGTCAATTGACTTTAAAGCCCGGCCAACCGAAACAGTATTACGATTGGCGGAGTCTCCCTTTAGATGAAATTTTCTAAATGGAAGGATTGTCTATTGAATGTTTGCGATCCAATGACCACATCTTGATCAAGCAACATGATCTCTATAAGAAGACTCAACCGATCGACACAGCCGACTGACATTCACATCTGGCAGTCGATCGACATAGCTGACTTGCCTTAAGGCTTCGGGCGATCAACCAGACACCCACTTTTATTTTCAAAACTATATAAGCTTGATTCGATCATTCAGACAGTTATAACAACTGTTCTTTCCTTATATGCAATTATATTAGAAGACCCCTATAAATATGAGGTCATGACATCAATAAAGTAACTTTTTTGGTCCCTCACACTTGCGGATTCTGACACTTAGATTTTCTCTTACACTCCTAGGTTCTCTCTCTCACTCACTCTATCCTCTCAACTCTAACTTTTGGGGCGTGTTCCACATAAATACAATCTTGGATGCAAAATCCTAAAATGTGGTGTGGTGAACATGGACATGCCGCAGACGAGAAGCAAAATCAATTAAAAAAGAGAATTGCAACAGAGATCCCACACCAATGGAATTCAATAGAGAATCCGTGAATCGAGAGATTCAACAACATACTCAGAAATTACGGGAACAGATCATGGGCAAATTCGAGGCCCTTCTAAAGGGAATCATGTAAAGAAAAGATCAGCCTGCGCTCCTAGGGGTCGAATCTAGGGGAACTCGTTCTCAGCGGGTTCCGTCGGAGCACCTACCAATGCCGATCAGATGCATTGATAACCAAGAAAATGAAAGGGAAGGAGATTCCCCACAATTAGCCAACACCAGATCTACAACAACAGTTATAAATCGAGTAGAGGGCATCAAAGCACCAATTCATCATACCCCTAAAAGCGCCTTCACTCGACATATCATGGAGGCTAAACCACTGACAAAGCAAAGGATTCTCTATCTGGATCTTTAAAAGGGATAGAGTGATCCGATTAACCACTTGTCGTCTTTCAAATTGTTGGTCGGTATCCTAGAGATCGACAGCGCCATAAAGTGTCGCTTCTCTTGATGACAAACAAGGAATCAACTCTTCATTGGTTCCATGCTCTGCCAGTCGGGTTCATTCTGACATTTGTTGAGTTCAAAAAACTTTTTGTGAAGCATGGGGAGAACAAAAGTTGCAGTCATACATCACTCTTTTTCAAAAAGAAATGTTAGAAGTGCAAGATTTTTGAATGTTGATAGCTTAGACTTCTCTGACACAAGGGATTAAGTATGAATGATTCAAGTATGATTTGAATGTACTTGAACCAAAGTCCCGTTAGAGAATGCCAACAGTCATATCTCTGGTGAAGAATCCTTCTTACACTCCACCCTGGCCAAGTTGGCGTCAATTGACTTGCGATCGAAAAAAGTGGAAGGCTTGGGATGAAAGATAGAGGTCAAGGGACAATCAGAATCCCTCTGGTCAGCAACACCGCAACAACACCCAATGATCGAGAAAGAATCAGAGCCATCAAGGTCAAAATCGGAGTTCTGACTTGTGGTCGCCTTAGTATTACAAGCGACAACATGTATACCTAGAGATGCAGAGTCTAACCCCACTAAATATTTTGATGGTTGAACTACTGACAACCATACAAAATAAAGAGTATTTTAGAAAAGCCCCGCCATAAAGGCCATACCTACTCTCTAAAATCTAAATAAGTATTGCGACTACCACCGGGATCAAGGGCACAATACAGAGAATGTAAGTACATTGTGGATCAGATCTGCTATTTGTCTCGCTATTCAGTTTTGGAGTTCCTAAATTTGTTATTGCACAAATTCTTGATCAGACTCCATGGTCAAGGTTTCTCCCAAGTAGGTTCCTTTCCTATGGTGTGAATCACTTCTTGTTGATGACAAGGCTCTGCGCTCACAACACCTTTTAGGATATTGAATCCAAAAATGTCATATGGATCACACTCAAGAAATGAAGTGTTGTACGGATATATGGAACAAAGAGAGAAAGTGAGAGAAAAATAACTCCCCTATTTACAGATCATAGAGGCTATGTGGTAGGTTACATATTTCTCGTTGTTTTAATTGGAATGCTACGAGTGATAACTGCACCATTACACCTTTACATATTTATAACTGACTCAGGGATTTTTTTTATATTTGTAATCACTATTGACACCATTTCATATTCATAACTATTGAATTGGAGTATTAGTGATTCATTGATATTAGCATCAGCCGTCTAATAATCGTTCGGTCTGCTGGAAGGTCTTTGCTATGTTTTTTCAAGAGAGCCCTCTATATTGATCTTCTTATCGTTAGGGTGAATTTATCCATCATACATATTGTGCATTATTATAATCTAATGGGCAACTCTCTTTCAAAAAATATGTCTTCATAAAAGATAATAAAAATATTTTATGAGACGACCATTGGTAATCTTTGTGAAGAATCCCAAAATCACTTGAGTACATGTCTGTCCCTCAAATCATGTACATAATGCTATTTCATTCAGCTGCACTTTCTTTTGGTCGACCCATGATTCCGACAGAATGAAACAACATTTGATGCCTCCGTGTTTCCATGATTTCGATCTGATCCTTTTACATCTTCTTAGCGAGATCTGTTGAATTTTCTCCAAAATCTCAAATTTTAGGAGAACAATTATCCACTATTGTCCACTTTGATCATCACCTAATTCAGCTGAAAACAGTGTTAAATTTGGCCTTTATAGTCGTCTATCACCACTCCATTTCTTTTTAGACAATCGTTCCAATGCCTTTTATGAAATAAGAAATTGGTTTAGTCTTAGCCGGCCTTATGGATTCATTTGGAAGATATAAAGTTCTTGTTTCTAATCAGCTGATGTGTTCCCGGAGTTTAGGCTAAGCAGCTGGATATTGGTACACGTCCAATTAATTCAAGCCAAAAATGTTTTATTTCAATTGTTCATAAGCTACTTTTGATAGATAAAATAATTTGTTTTTAACTGCACCCTCGAGCTGTGAAAATTTGAATGTTTTATGAAAGGAAAGAAAAAAAGAAAAAAAGTCAATGAATTTATTTTCCCCAAAATTAATAGTTTGAGTGCAGCTTAAATCTGTGTTTGGTGTTTTGAAAACACCGGCCTGGACTTTGATTCGCGCGTTCATCTGGTGCATTTGGAAATGACGTTTTATGTTTATATTAGATGCGGGAAGCGGGACCTACCCCGAGTCACGCGTCTTCCCATTTGTGTTCGGTTCAATTCCTCCTGTGCCCCTCTCCTTCTCTCTCGACTGCAGTTGTCTGTTCTACCCCACCTCTCTCCCTCACCTCTCCCTCGGTTGCTCATATATGAGATAGCACAGAGCGCCCTTTTTCTGCAGTGGGAGGAGACTCCAATTTTAGCGAAGAGCAAATCATATAACTGAATCTTCTTCTCTTACATTTTCTTTTTCGATTTTCTTACGGAGGGGTTGGCTGAGAAGGAACTTTTTGGTAGATTAGATAGGGCTTGATGGAAGCAGTGTTGAATCTCATGAGAAGGATTTCTTCTAACCAGAGCGATACGACGCTCTCGGCCTTTCCTAGCCCTTCTCCTCAACCACTCCTCCTAGCTTCTGTCCCAGATTGATCATCCTCTACATGTTTTGTTTATGTCAAAATAGTTATATTGCAGACAACATTACTTAATAGGGGCAGAATGATAATTTATCCACAAACAGCTGCAAATCAGTTGTTTTCAAACAGCTGCTTCAAACAGCCAGCTAGCTTATCAGAATCAACAACTTATTAGGATAAGTTGTTTATCTGAACAAATTGCTTATCTGGATAAGCTATAACTGCCTCAAACAGATCTTAATTGTCGTCATCAGTAAAATGATTCTGGAGAATTTCTAATGTAAGAGTCGATTGTCAGAGTTTAGAAAAAAAAAAAAAGCTTCTTTGAGGACCACTATAGTTATTAAAAGCAATCATATGCTGTAATGTTCTATCTGGCTTGATATTAGGAAATATTCCACAAGAGTCACTCTAGGCTTTTATTTACATCGGACCTTAACATTGTAAATCTTTGATTGAGCTTAAAAAATATGACGCCTTTTTTTATAGAGATTATAGTGTGAGCTATGACCACCATACAAAATTGTCGACGCCATTTGTGGTGTGCGGTGGTGATATAGATTCACAGACACGGTCGTTTTTGAAGTTCATCTAGCCATATTACAAATTTGAATTGAATTTCATAAATTATTGGCAATGAATTTCTTTATTTTGTTTTCTCATACCACCAAGGGATGATGAAAATAGTGGGGTCTGATGATGACAATGATGATGATGGTGATGGTCATCAATGGTGGCAGCAGCTAATTGTGATTGTTGTGGCGATGACATGTGGTTGCTAGTGATGATCGGATGAAATTGGCATTTATGGTGGCGCCCGTAAGTTAAATTTATTTTTACAAAAGTACCAGAATATTTCTTAAATGTTATTTTGAGTATTAAAATTAATTTGATTTTGTTAATAAAAAATTAAAATAATCAAAACACACTAAAACAAATTATCTTCTTAAAATAATAGTAAAAATTGCAACAATCCCTAACATGCCATAAAATGAGCATGATAATTAAGGTCGCTAATTTTATTTAGTTGTTAGTATAACTCACTAATATAACCAATTCACTCATCCTAGAGGACTCTCCAAGTGAATTCTTTCAGTTGAAGTCAAGTTTGATGCAAAGCTTTGTAGAATTTGCCAATCACTTGAAAAACTACCAACCAACAAAACTAATTAATTATGGTGGTTGAAAAGTTCTTGTCATATTAAGACTTTTTAACACCATGGTGTGAGTCTTGAAGCTCTTCACATTATTCCATGAGTTAATTATAATACTTTGTGAACCTTTAATTAGTTTATTCTTATTTCAAGGTGGACTATGCTCACAACTCTCCTAGTAAATTAGCCAAGATATGAAGGATTTTTTTTTTTAAATTACCATTCATATAACTCAGTCTTCTCAAATTGAGTTTGTTCATTATCTCTAATTAGCCATTCATCATTGAATGATGTAAACATGCATATTTGACATGAATTCCATAGTTTTGATAAATTTTTTTAACATTTTTATCACAAATTTATTGAGTGATCATGAATATAGGTGATCGACTCCTACAAGTAAGGTCGACCCATTTAAACCTTTGAACTAATTCTATCATGATCTTAACTAAATCTTTTTCATATAAATAATTGTAAAAGTAATATATTGCAACAAGCATAACTTTATTTGGCCTTTTTATGAGGGGAACTAACCAGTGAGATCTAATTCCCATACAATGAATGCCCAAGAACTCATGATCAACTATAACTTGTATAAATGTTATAATTGCATGAAAGTGAACTTATAACATTTCTCACATCTCTTGGAGCTTTTAGAGTTTTTTCTAAGTGACATTCATTAACATTCTTGACTTAGAATACATTTTTCCAAAGTGTTTTTTCTCCTAAATGAATCCTACACTCTACTTTGTGTACATCCTCTAGGAATCCAATAACTATTTCATCCTCTTAGACACATCAAAATTATAACAAAGTAATAGATATTTAAAATAATTTCCTAACTAGGAGCAAATATTGTTCTAACTTGATTTTGATCCTTCTATGATCTTTCATGCATGTGTGTAATATTCTTGTACTGAGTAACACAATATATGGGTTAATCTAACTTGACTTTCTTCTACACTTCTATATTCATTACTTTCATTTCCTTGATTGTAGGGTGAACTAATTTTTTGAGAGATTCATTCATTAGGATAGTTTCATTTAGAAAAGAGTTTAGTGAGATGATTCTCTCATCGTAGGATGTATTTAATCTTAAGGAACTCAACACTTTATATCACGACCTTAACATTGTACTTTCTAATCATCTCTTATTTAGCTTTATACTAGTCATTTTGTTTATTAAGTATCAATTATGAGTCAATGTACACTAGTAGGTGCTTTACTCCGATTACTTAGACAAAGCTTAACCCTATCAATTGGGCCTTATGTTCAGCTTAATTATTAGTGATGTTGAACTTAACCTATATAGAGTGATAGAGGAAGAATGTGTATGGGCTTCTGAGTACAAATTCAAATTCAAAGCCTCAATTTCTATATATTCTACTTAAATAAACCATCCACAACATCTCCTTTACAGTGGTAGCTGCTTGCTAGTCATCAAGCTCAGAGAAAATAGCTAAAAATCTATCATCACATGTGCCTTTTATCATCGACAACATGTTAGAAAGATCAAATTAATTGAGTTTAATAGCCCACCTAAGTAGGAATCCTAATTGTTATGGTATTGTGAGTACAAAATTTAGATGATGGTCCATCACCACTTCTATGAAATTTTATAAAAATATGGGAGTGATCTTCATGAAAAATAATTAAGAAATGAGTTATCTTTTTTATAATAGGATATTGATGCCTCTTGAGATTATGCTGACATAAGACACTAGAAATTTATTTTCACGCTCTTCTCAAACTAATACCAAATTGATTACCTCTGCTTTAAAGTATAACAATGATATTTAATCAATTTTAGAATATAAGATAATGGATAGGATGATAATATTTTTTTTTAGTTCCAGGAAAGCTTGTTCACACTCATTTTTCCAAGTAAATCATTTTCATATCCTTAATATTAAAGAAGGCTTATATTTATCTCTAACTTTAGAAATGAGGCAACTTAAATTTACAATTTGGTCAGACAACTTATGCAGTTCTTTACAGTTGAGGTAAAAGTATGTCTAGAAGTCTATTTACTTGGTATAGATTGGCCTTGATACATATTTTATTTTATTAGTTAAGCTTGGGATTAACATTAAGCTTTTGATAAGAGACATTGATGATGATGCTTGGCCATCTTTTTTTGACCAAGTGAACATGTCACAGTATTCACATAAAATAGTAACTAACTAGTCCTTCAATCTATAATTAAAAATATTACTTAATCAAAAAGATCAACATGACTCCTCTTTGGTAGATGCAAAAATTATCCACCACTTTGTATATTTTCAAGCAAATTTCTTGTGATGCCTCTAACTAAAATATCTTCTATAGCACACTATTTACTATCCACAATGACAAACTACATTACAGTTCGAAGCCTTGCCGGGCGATAATCACCTCTCCACTGCCAAAAAAATTAATGATGTTGTGGTATACCAAGATAACAACTATTGAGTTTTGAGAAGCCAACAATCGAAGGTCAAGTTGTATGTTATTATGGAATCTATTATGATAAATTTAATTATCATAGTGAACTATTTATCCTTAACACTCCAAGTGTTTGTTAATATTATGACTCCCATAACTTCTATCTTCTCATTTGAAAAAAATTGTTATAACAAGCCTAGAGAATGAATTTGACTAGCCAACATACATCATATTAGAAATACATTTTGATAATCTATTGATAGAAAATCTTATGTCTGTAAGGGTAGTGCTTATCTAATAGTTTATAATTCATGTGTTTATCATAACTGCATCATTATAAGGATTTCCTTTACTTGGTAAGTCCTCATATGTGAAGATAATGGGAGATTGATTTGTAATTTGATAAGGAGATGATGTCTCCAAGCATACTGCTTTAAAATTGAGTCTCTTAAAGCTCAAATGGTAAGGTGCATCTACTATGCTTCTATGGAGAATGGTTTTTATAACACCTGTTATATGAATATACTGAGCACTAAAAAGTTTATTATGTGTTTCTTCAATTAGCATTGTTCCTTTTTCTAATTTATTTCTCTTGACACGATGAACACTCTCAATTTTTTTAGCTTTTATTAACTCTTCCATAAAAATATTGATGATCACTTGTCAATATAAGACCATGATATTATAAGTAGTATCATTATGAGTTTAGTAGTTGTCCTCCAGCCTTCATGGACGTTGATTTATGATAAAATTCTATAATTTGGGTAGCCTATAATGAGCGTGTAGTGGTGATTTTTTTAGGCTCAACAACCAATTATCTTATCATGAAATTGAAATCACATTCCATTGGACAAATTCAGTATTTTATAAAAAATTAACCTTCCTTTAAAAGGATGTACCAAGTGCTCCTTGAAGTCCAACATTATTGTGGGTCAAGTAGAGTGGCTTGCATCCTCACTAGTTTGACCAAAGTTTCTTTTTGTTAGTTGTGCCTTCTAATGCCATGCGTTAGTAGTTGCAAGAAGGGAGTTGTAGTCTTTAACAAAGATGCAAATAATGGTTAGCTCCAACCATTCAACTAAGATTTAGGGTCTCAATGGGCCAAGTGTAAAACAAAAATGACACTTTTAGCATTTGATTCAATGTGACATGGGAAATTACAGGTTCAAGGTCCCAATTCAAATTATTTCTTTTTGAAAGAGATTGACTAAAGCTCACCAAGTCTCACCCTATCCTTATCAAATTCAATGTAGGCTTGCAAATATATCTAGGGACACTTTACATTGGTAAACTATGCTACAAACACATGCTTAAACACCATATATGAGATATTCACCCCTAGCAATAAGCTATTTAACAACTTCAGTGTTGATTCCTTCAATGTTATGAATAATAAATTATTTTCAAAGCATGAATTATCTTAAGCTTATAATGTATTGAAAGATCATGATGTGATCGAAGGGATTAAATTCCCCTGGATAGGATTCCAAGGGAATATTCTTAAGTCTTTTTGTTTCTTCTCCTTTGGTGATCTCATCATAGAAATCATTTTCTGTATAATTAAGGGTATTTATTTTCCTTATTCTCTCATACTCAGCTGGGACCGAGCTAGCACTACTAGGATAGTAGATCTCATCCTCATCTTTTGACATAGGTGATGAGTTTCTACCAATACTGGCAGTGAGTACCCTCCATCATATGGGGACCTTTTGGTTTAAGGGGGGCACATGCATTTTTGACATTTGTGCTAGTGTCTCTCTTGTCATCATAAACATACAATTTTCAACTCATTAATTTATTGAGTAACAAACTACGTATTGCAATCCAGCTTTCTAATTTTATATTTGTTTATTAGTTACTTTTTCCATCTTTAAAAAAGTTGGATCTCAATTGTCTGTGGACTCACATATCACTCAAGGAAAGAGTTAAGATGGAGGGTGAGTTAGCAGGAAGGAAGGAAAAAGATGATGTCTCTGTTAGAAGAAGAAGAATACATTTTGTCCAATTATTAGAACTGATCATGTCTTACATGAATTTTTGTCTATTTATAGAAGTTTAGATACATATAATACAAAATTGGTACTTATTACACACAAATAATGGATTTTCTCTATCTGATTTTTCTTATCTCATTCCATTTGTCACATTATATTTACTATTATCTTTCAACTATGACATCTTGATATCTATTTCATATGCGCACATTGAATCATATTTTTGTCTCTGTACTAAACTTTCATGATAATTTAACAACAAGCAATTCAACATTAGACCGAGTTCTCTTCCTCCACCATTCTAATTTCTTAGTCAATGAGAAAGATCAAGCCTTGGTTGATGACTAGGTTAACAAACTACGATAAGGAGACCTGTGACTCATACTCGACACCTGCAACTCAATATGCCTTAGCACGCCAACATCATGAATTCAAACAGATGGTGTTTGCCTATAAACATATCGATTCCTTTTATTCACCTTGCACTTATTTGGTAAATATAGAGTGCTAATGCCCCTATAACATAGAACTCATTTATTGAAAAAAAAATAAATCAAGTATGCCAAATAGATTAGCATGGATCACTATGACGTACCCTGTATTTTTTTGGTCAGAAGTAGAGTTCATTTTATATCACTCCTACGGAGAACAATGCGACATGCAAATGGACGCATACATTGCTCTCGCTCACATGTAGATTGTCTTCTTCCCATCATCCAAGCAACACATGTGAATCAAACTACCCACACTACTTTTACCGGTTATAGGATGGTGAAAGCGGTGAGATTCACCGAAGGTGACCACATTTCCCAACTGGGGAGAAGACGATAACGATCTGGGCCGGGTGGGCCGGTTCAGTGGGTCCGGGGAAGCGAAGGTTCGAACCGAACCGGTCGTTGGTGAGAGAAGAATATTTTTTATTTTTTATTTAAAGCCGGGTGAATGACTCTAAGCGGCCACCAATCGGGAGATGACATTATTCTTCATCTTTTTCTTTACCTTTCTTTTTTAATTCACCAAAGTAAAAGGTAGTTTTTATATTTAAAATCTATTTCATTTATTGTAATTTTTATCATGAGAAGTTAACTTCTATCCCACGTTGACATTTTGTTTTTTCAAATGTTTGAAACCGAGTGGTTCGATTGAGAACTAGAGATCTAGTTTCGACTAATCGAAAAAACTTTCCACACATTGAACCGCACTGAACTAAATGGAACCGGTGGTCCAACCATTGAACCGAATATAGTTCGAGGAACAAACTGCTATCATGCAAATCAAATAGTGAAAACTAGAACTCTATTCTTTCGATCCTGATCTCGTCCAAGCTCACGTACCCCATACCCCTTCACTCTGTCTTCCCTTGACAACATCACTGGTTAGCTAACCGCTCGTTGGAGTCTCGCCAGCAGCCAATGGGTTTGTCGACTGTCTTTGTTTTCTCCCAATCTTTGTACATTGGCAACTTTAGTTTGATTGATTTGAATGTGTGCTTAACAACGAATGGCTTGTATGTTTAACAGTTTTATTTTAACAATGTGATGCATAAATCATTTTCATAACTCATTCCTTCATGTAAAGAGACTGAATTTTTTATGGAGTCCAAGAACTTAAAATCATCATTACCTTTCTTATGAAGCCTTTTAAATAGAATTGATAGCTTACTTTATTTGATGATTTTTTTTTTCAGAATACTTTTTCCAATTGTCATATTATATCAAGTGATGTGCATATTGATTGTGGATAGAACCATATGAAAGGATAATTCAATAGTTAGCACCTAATAATTTGCAATTTGGCATTTCTAACACAATAATTTTGTGAAGGAGATAGAAATCAGATTACTAGAAATAGAAAGGTCAATTCCTAGAATCTTAGTGTCTTAAGCACTTTTCATTTTTTGATTTTTTCTACATCCTTTCATTTTGCCACAACCAGCATTTTGTAGTTGGTGTTGTGTCCTAAGTAAAATTTGGGTTTTCTAAGGGCATTGAGATCCATAAGATAGAGGTAATAGATTTACATTATGCAATCTATTCAATGCTATATTATACCCATAAGAAGTCTATCACATCAAGTGAACGAAAAAATTTCTTTTAAGATTATGTTTATAGTTAAATAATCAAGAGTGTTTGATCATTGTTAATTATGTCTTCTATGCTAAACATATGTATCATATTTAAAGTAAATTTTCCTAATATGAGAGCTTACAAATATGCCTTCTTTATTTGATGCTAACAATTTTTTTTTATTTTTAATTCTTGTTTAGAGAAGCAATTGTTTATAGTAGTGAAATTGAATAATTAAGGAAACAACGCATTGATATCTGTTACAGAAAAAAAATGTTAGTCATTTAAATGAGATATTTAATTTTATATGTGATTTATATTTAATGACATAGTTTTTGTACTACACATATTATGACATTACTATGTCACTTAGACAATGTTTAATAATTTTTAGTTTTGTGACGTCAAATGGTCAAATGTTCGGTTCAACCCTATTTCAACCATTGAACTTTGAACCTTCTCTTCTATCAATTCAATGTTTGGTCCAGTGTTTAATAGCTTGGCTATTCTTAATACCGAATTCATCCAATATGCCCCCAAAATAGTCATTTTGAGATTACAAGATTTTTTATATTTTTCATTAAATAAAAATATTTTTAAATTTATGATCTCTTTGTATGTAATTTTTTTCAAATATTATTTTACTACAAACTCAAAAATATTTTGAACTGATTTTATATATTCAATCGCAGTTCCATTGAGGTTTGGTTTACTAATTTGTATTCTTTTGAATAAATATTAATATGAATCAATGAAAATAATGCAATTTTTATTTCATGTAATGGTTTCATATTAATTCATTTCATGGAAAAAGGAATTATTCATGTGAGAAACAATGAACATGTGATTAAATTGTTACCTTGAAACAAAATATTTTAAAGTCATGGGACAGTTTTGGAACACTTCAAGGAAAAATAAGAAGATGCAAAAATATGCGATAATTTTTTTCTCCATAAAAGCTAAGTAGCTATTTCTTAATTTAAATTTCTTTTATACTCACATATCATGATACACCACTCCCTTTATATAGAAAAAATAAAAGTTTAGAAGGATAGTACACAAGAGAGCATGTAATAGTATAAAGCCTGGTTAGTTGTAAAGGTTGGCACAGGCTCATTTCCATTGTTCCTTTATGGACCACTGATGTTTGATAAGGCATTGATGAGGTTAGTAAAGATCAGAGCACTATTATCCCTCCTCAAGCTTAGGGTCAACTGGTTAGGGCATCAACTAACATGTGAGTAGCTCGTGGTAATTCTTTGAAAGAGATTTGGTAAGGATGTGTGTATTTTGGTCTTCCCTCATGATATGTTACATATGTATTTTCCCAAGATTTAGGTGATCCTTGATAAAGTGATAATCAACCTCTCTGTGTTTGGTTTGAGGATAGAATATAGAGTTATGTGCTAGAGCAATTGAGGAGGAGTCATTGATATGGATAATTGTTAGAGAAAGTTGTTTCTGAGCAATTTCTTGAAGTAGTCTTCTGAGCCACAATATATATGTAGTCGTGGATTCTAATGCCTTGTATTATGCTTGGCCACTATTGGTTGCTTTTTAGTAGATCATGAGATTAGGTTAGGCCCTAAGAAGACACAGAAATCAGTTGTGGATCTTCTATCATGGATGTCACTTGCCCAGTTAGCAATTACAAAGGCATGGAGCCGCAGGTTTTCTCTGGTGACGGATAATCAATGGTTGATAGTGCCTTTAAGGTACCATAGTGGCCAATTTAATTGTTGATTGTGACTGGTATGTGGGTTGTGCATTTGTTGACTTAAATGGTTGAATTTTTGGTTCAGGAGATTGTAAGATATTATAGGAGCCTACGACTTTTCTATGGAAGTAGGGACCTTGATTTTTAGCTAGGCCGATAATGGTGTAGGGACTAGCTTGTTTTTTTAGCTTTCCTGCTTTATTGAGGTGTTTGATGAGGCAAGTTTAATATGTTTTTTTTAATTTCTTATGGACCACCATAGACCTTGGAAGATATGTATCTAAATGATCGTATATATTCAAATAATAATATATTACCCGAAAGGATAAAAATATTACCATGGAGTGGATCTAATCTTTTGGATGAGGAAAATCATCCTAATTTATGGACCTGCAAAATCAGGATCTTTCTCTTACCTCACAATTGTAAGATAAATTTTATTTTATTATGGACTCTAGTATCTCTATGATGGGCTCCCTCATAGTTAATTACTTCCCAAGAATTACTCCTGAGAACACTCTTAATTAAAGCTATGCCTTATATCTCTCTTTTTCATTAATGAATGTCTATGGGATGTGAGAGTTTGAAGACAGATAAAAGGGGTAGGCCTAGATAAAGGTTGAATTCACTTAAGCTTTATAATTTCTTACCAATAGGGTTGTGCCGCACATTTAACAATTAGAATGATGATATGAAGCTTGAATTAGGTTTGAGAAACAAATTTGAGATGAATTCAATTTTATTCAAATTTATTTGAACATGTTTCATCTTGAATGAATTTGGATTGATTTAGATTGGACTTGGGTTTGATTGTAATTAATTTGAGTTGGGTAGAGTCAGGTTATAATTGATTTGGGTTAGGCGGGAGTTTCATTGGAATGGAATGGATTTAGAGTCCTCCTAATCTATGGGTAGGAAAGGGCTATAGATTTTTAGATGGATGTGAAGCCCTAAAAAACATCTCTAAAGAGAAGACTATAGATAGAAAAATTTAAATTTAGGAGTAACAAACCCATCAAGATACTCGTGGCTTTCTATCATTGCAGCTACATTAATAGCCTCAGACTATTAACTAGTAAAATAACATGATTTTCCCTTAATGCTATAGTAATAACTTAAGGTGGTTCTTCCTATTATAAAGTGTCTTTGAGTATCTTCATCCATATCATGGGCTTTTTCATCATAGGATACTCTTGTAGTCTGAGGGGTAGGTCAAAATTTTTTATAGGTCATAATACTTAATTTTTATTTGTTGGATACCTATTAAACTAGTCTAGGGCTTCTAGATTGAACAAATCTAGGTAGTATGTGGTCCTAGGTTTTTGTCAATGTTAAAACCCCTAAAGTTCATAGTTTGGTGCTATCCTATGGCGGTTATAAAAATTAGAATTGATCAATTTTAAGTTTTTGAGGCGTTAATTATTTAAGTAATGACTTTTTTTATTTCAATTTTTTCATAATTATGGTGAAAAATATAGGCTTATCTACAGTTTTCAAGTTTCAATTCTCCTAAGGTGTCGGTTGTTGTCAGAGAATCACAATTTTTCTAAGGTTTGAATTGAGTTTCAATTATCCTAAATGTTTTATAATAAAGAGTTACTCATATCTTAAGGGAAATATTTTTATCTTTTCATACTAAAATAAAGGATTTTTCTTAAAATGTAATTTTATCATGCAAAAAGAATATATAAGTTTTGTTTTATATAAAACATTTAGACTTGGAATTGCCAAAGACTCTTATATTTCAAAGTGAAGTTTATGACGCATATGCTTCTGGAAAGAAACAATAATCATTAAACACTTATGTCAGGAACATATAAGCCTTGCTTAGGCGAAGCATTAGAAAGAGCTTGCCAAACTTATAGATCCCTTTTATCTTATACCTAATGCTCAAGCTAAAGGTTTTGAAATGTATTCCTTGGAAAGGAATTCTTTTGAGTTTCAAGGAGGTGTCGAGTTAAAGGTTTTGAAAAAGAAAGAGTCTTCTTTCTTTTAATCTTGAAGGTTTCTTTAATTTAAGAAAATGATTTATATATATATATTTTAAATATCTTAAAATTTTGAAAAGCTTAAATAATTAAATTCTCTCTCCTACCCGAAACCTTATCCAATAACCTCTCGCTTTTCCTCTCTCTCTCTCCTACCCGAAACCCTATCCAACACACTCTCACATCTTTCCCCTCTCTCTCATACCCAAAATATCCCCTTATCCAAACACACACTAACCCCACTTTCTACGGACTATATCCTAACTGTAACTCTTTCTTTATGTTTGTGTTTCATGCCATAAAAATATGTTACAAGTGGCTATGTTATGCTTCATGTAACAAAAGTTTTCATGTGTTTATCTTTTGTTTCATGCAAAAAGAAATTCACGTGGCTATGCTCCCTTCCATGAAACAAAAAAAATCATGTGGCTATGTTATGTTCTAAACATGTTCCATGTGGCTACATTGTATTCTATGCAACATAACTCTTATGTGTTAGCCTCATGTTTCAAGCAAAACTTCAAGTGGTTACTTTTATGTCTCATGAAAAGACCAAAAAACAATAAATTTTTTCATGTTGTCTCTTTATATATCATGCAAAACTTCAAATGCTTTATGTCTCTTAAAAAAAAAAGAACAAGACTTTATTTTTAAATGCAAAACTTTAGGTAGTTTTATTTATGTCTCATTCAAAAAAAAAAAAAATCCATGTGATGTTTATATTCTATGAAAAAATGCAAGTTGTGATATTTATGGTCCATGTGTAAGTGCAAGTTATGGTGTTTATATTTCATGCCAGAATGCAAGTATATGAATATTCAAAGAGAATTTTAAAAATAAAATTAAGCATTTATATGAAACTTAAGCATCAAAATGTAGGCATTTAATGACATATATATGATACCCATTTTGAAATGTAAGCTTTAATATAAAATAGTAAACCAACACTATAAATGCAACTTAGAAGAAAATTGAAAGGAAAGCATCAACTTAGGATAGAAAATGAAATGCAAAACTTTGAGTCTACACTGAGTTTACACTTCTAAATTCCAAGAAACATTAATCTTAAAGACACTAACCTTATAACATGTACAATATATTTGAGAGTTTTATCAAGAGCAACAACTCTATATCAATTCCAAAAGGTAAACTCAAACTTCCACTATTGTATTGTTCACAAGACATTTTTTTATTTGTCAGATATTGTGTCATTGTGTTAGTACCCATTGAGACATTATGTAGTTCATTTTTGAGCTATATCACTCTAAATCGATTATTTGATTGAAATCTATTTTTTCAATGTATTTCAAATGTCAGTTGTTTTATGTAGACAAAGTAGTATAGAGGCAGAGATGGTGTAGAAAACGACAACAAGTTTTTTTATATATGAGCTGCCATAAAGTATAATCAGAAATTTCCATTTGTACTCCTATCTCATCAAGGATGAATCAGTGTGGGGAGGAAATGGTAATATCCATAAATGATTCAATTCCATTTTCTATAATGATTATGAGGGAGCCATTCATACCATGTAATTCTCTTGTGTAAGATGGGATGTAGCCATTGTTTTGATGCATTCCATTGGGTAATGTCGTCTCCTTCATCTTGTTAAGAGATGCAATGGACAACTAACTAATTCTTTGTGTTGTTGAAGTTTGAGAATCCATGGATCTGGGTGTTGAGCTCGGTCTCCGATACCATAAAGAAGAAGAAGAAGAAAAAGAAGACATAAAAAAGATTAAAAAATTACTCTCCAAAAAAGCAAGGTAGCTATTTCTTAATATGAACTTCTTTCATACTCGCATATCTTGATGCATTGTTCCCTTTGTATAGAAACAATAAAGGGCAAGAAGGACACTACACAAACGAGCATGGAATGATAAAAAGCATGGTTAGTTTTAAGGGTTGCCTTATGCTCATTTCTTTTGTTCTTTTGGGTACCATAGGCGACTGTTGAGGTGAACATTAGGTTAGTTGAGGTTGGAGCTCTAGTACACTTATATTCCAATTTTTTACTTATACTATATATATATATATATATATATATATATATATATATATATATATATATATATATATATATATATATATATATATAGACACATATATATATTGATTTGAAACAATATATATTTGATATTTTAAAAATAATCAACCTTATTTTTAAAATATTCTAAACATCTAAAATTTTTTATGAGTGCTTTTTAAAACTATCTTAATTTTTTAAATTAAAAAATAAAATATATAAAAAAGCACAAGACAAATATATATATATATATATATATAAACTAAATAAAAAATATGATCTCAAATAAGAATTAATAGTGGCCCTTGAGAAGTACATAACAAATCAAATACATTTTCACAAAAAAAAAAAAAAAAAATTATTTATGAATTAAATGTTCTTTCTTCAAATTTAAGTTAGAATAATTATAATTGTATCATTTTTACTCTCTCCAACTTAAGTTGAATTGTTTAAATTTGAACTGCCAATTTAAAGTTAAACCATCACAAAAAACATGCCAAGTTATGATGCATCAAGGTGGACATAAAAACAAGAATACAAAATGTCTTTGACAAAAGCCACAAACATTATTAATAATATGGGATATGGATATGCATTTAACAAAAAAATTAGAATATTATCTCTAAAAATAAATAAAATAAAAAATTATCTAAATTTATTATATATTTTTTTACTTAATTAAATAAAAAATAATCACATGATCATAGATTTTTGTTTGAATTTAAAAATATTTATTCTCTTATAATAAATAAAACTACTATAAACAATATACAATAAATAAATAAATAAATAAAATAAGAAAAATAATATTAGTGTCATGCAACTATTATATTTTAAAATAATACATTCGTGTCCATTATTTTCTAAGTCTTTTAATTAGATATTGCACGTGTTCAGCACGTGTTTTAATATAATGAAGAACACTATTATGGAGCATCGGTGTATGATAACTTGCATGTTATTAAGTCAAAGTAAACTTTGGTCAACCAATCACTCGATGATTTAAAAAATAATAGTAATAAACAGTAAAAACTTGAATGCCTACGCTTGTTATCTTATTCCTTGGGTATACCATATCCATGTTTCATTTTTTGTTAGAATATTTGTGTAGTAATCTTTGGAAGGTATGAATGTTGGTTTTCTCATTCTTGATATTCTTTCCAATTTTCTCCTCTTCCTTTTGAATTTCAAGAAGACTCGAGATTTTATCATGATATCAAAGCTATTCCTACCTCATGGCATCACATCCTCTTTGTGAGTTTTCAATTCTGTATTCCCTCCTAGAAAATTTTTCTTCTTCTCGCACGCCACCCTCTCTCTTGAGAACTCATGGTCTCTCTCTATGTCTGTCTCTTTCTCTCACACAAATTAAAACTTCTAAGGACCTTCCCTGGTGGGCGAACCAATAAGCTTCGGCCCCCATTTTCATCTTGAAATATTCCAGAGATCTTTGCCTATTGACACAATGAATCCCGCCTCCAGCTCTTCAGCCAACTTCGCTGCTCCCTCTTCATGATTACCTGCTAAAAAGCTGGTCACCTTAAGCCTAGAAAAATCTCCATCAATTGCATTCTTTTGACCCTAATTTTTATATTGAGCTATTAAACATCATCATTAGTGGCAAGTTGTGTCGAAAGAATTTAAAGCTTTACAAGCGCAAGGAAGTTGGGACCTTGTTCCTCCTTCTGACCAAAATCTTTTAGGCTGTAATTGGACTTACAAGACTAAACTTCATGAGGATGGATCCATTGCTCATTATAAAGCTATTCTAGTTGCTCAAGGATTCTAACAACATCATAGTATTGATTATACCGACAATTTCATTTTTGTAGACAAATTTCGTACAATTTGGGTTCTCCTTGCCATTGTCATCACCTATTATTTGCACATTCTTCAGTTGGACATCTCAAATGCATTTATTCATGGTCATTTAACTGATATTGTTTATATGGAACAACCTATGGGCTTCACCAATCACACTAATCCTCACTATGTTTTTTGTCCCAAGAAAGCTTGATATGGTCACAAAAATGCACCTAGATAGTATTTTGTCACTCTCAATGATTATCTCAAGCAACTGAAATATAGTCCTAGTAATGCACTCATCTTTATTCTGCTAGCATTAGAATGATTTTCACATCTTTCTTCTCATTTATGTGGATGATTTTCTTTTCACTGGAAATTATCAAGAAACCATCCATCTTATCCTCTAACTACTTCAAACAACAATTTAAGATAAAAAATATTGGTTATATATCCACTCTTAGGTCTTATGGCTCCTCCCACTTCACCTGGTCTTCATCTTCATCAGGGCCCTGTATTAAAAAACTTCTTCATACAACTGACATGATCAATGCAAAATATGTCCAAAATCTTTCTACTTCTCATCAAAATAATTTTGCACCTGATTTCACTCTTTATCATGATCCTTCCCAAAGAAACCATTTTGGATCCTTACAGTATCTCACCATTACTCAAATTGATTTATTCTTTGCTATCAATCATGCCAGTCAATCAATGCACCGACCTACTAAACATAATGTTCAATAGTTGAAGCACATCTTTCATTATATTCATGAAACTTGATGCGTGCTAGAAAATTCGCGGCGGTAGAGTAATGGATTATTGTCTTAGAGTTGCACGAGGATTCATCACACACTCAGATGAAAGTGAAACAACCAGTGATGACACTAGAAGTTTTTACGTGGAAAACCCATAAAGGAAAAAAACCACGGGGTCTGACCCAATTATAAGAATCCACTATATGTTGATTATTACAACGACCTCTTATCCCACAAACAAGAAATGATTACTAGATTTTCTGATTGGAGCGTCGCCTGACAGTGTTCGGTCAACAGTGGTCTACGATGATCGACGGTGGATGACGATCAGTGATGATTGACGGTGGTCGATGGTGGTCGGCGGCGGTCGACGGAGGTCGGCAGTGATCACCTACGATTGGTGGTGGTCGACGGAGGTCAGCGGTGATCAACGATAATCGACAGTGACGAAGGTCAGCGGTGATCGACGATAATCGATGGTGGTCGGCGGTGTTCGACAGAGGTCGACAATGGTAGGGATGATGTTGGACTTGAGCTCTTTCTCAAAGCCTCAAGTTCTCTCTCAAGCCTCCCTCATTTATGTGAGGCGTGAGGCTCTATTTATAGTGTTTTGAGTGCAATTAATGAAGGCATATGAATCATTTTGATGGGACGGTTCAGATAGCTTCCCTTGATTAAATGACGTTTGATGAACATTTGAGTGGCTTAACGATGTTGGAATTGAGCAATCTTGGACTCGTTGGATTTGTCTTATCGAGACGCTCAATTCGATTATGAACTAGCTGAATTCAATATTCGTTTGACCTTTCAAATGCCTACGGAACTCCTCTAAGAGTGATTTAATGATTTGATTCGGGCTTGATTTGACTCGGATTAGACTGACTTTCATATCATTAGGTCTGTCTCATTGAGCCGATTAGTTTGACTTAAGTTTGCTGAAATCGGTGCTCTGGATGACTCTTAATCGAAGTTTGAATATTTCTTGTTCAAAATATTGCACCGAAATTCGTGCTGACTGATGAAAATTTGTTGGTGACGTATCAAAACTCAAACACTCTGCTCACCTATTTCCAAAAATAACCTCGCATTAACAGCTTATGTTGACTTTGATTAGGATGGAAATTCGTTGGACTGTAAATCCGCCGTAGATTATTATATTTTTTTATGGCCCTAAGCTTATTCCCTGGTCTGTTAAAATGCAGCAAACTGTCGCTTGCTCCTCAACTGAAGCAAAATATTGTGTCATCGCTACTTCCACTACTGACATCATTTGGCCAAGCCATCTGCTACAAGACTTTTAAATTCCAACTACTCAGCCTACTATCATGTATCGCGACAATACCTTGGAAATTGCCATCACCAACAATTCATTATTTCATGTCAGGACCAAACACATTGATATTGGCTGCCATTACATCAGCGAATATATTCATAAAAATCACATCATTGTTCATCACATTACCACTACAGATAAGCTCACAAATATCTTCATCAAACCTCTCTCCAACAGCCGATTCAAGGATCTCAGCTCCAAACTAATAATCTTTTTAACAGACTGTTTAGTTTGGCTAGGGATGTTCACATTTATGTATTTAGACTACATTTGTCATCTTATTCCTTGGTTATGCCTCATCCAGGTTCATTTATGCATAAATATCTGTGTAACTGTGCATTGGAAAGATAAAAAAGTTGGTTTTTTTTCTCTTGGTATTCTGAGCTTTTCTTCTTTCTTGTCTTCTTCACTTTCTTCTGTTTATTGTTTTCCTTCCTGCAGCATTTCAAGAAGACTCAATATCTTTTATCATTTGACTCATGTGGGAGTGTGCCCTAATTATTTTAGAAGAAAAGTTATTTAAGTACTCAAATACTATTCTATGGCACAAAGATTGATAAACATAAAATATGCACTAATTAGAATGGAAAGCACTCATATTTAACTATTCTTCTGCGCACGTTACATATTTTAAACTCTAATTTGACCTTGAGGCCACAGCTGTAAATGAGCCGAGCTTGAACGAGCTGAGCTTTGACTCGTGTTCGACACGTTCTAATTTGGCTTGTGTTTGAAAAGATTGGTGTTAAAAAAGGCTCGTGAATAATGTGTTCGTGTTCGACTCGAATAATATATTCTTCTTGGTATTTGGCTTGAGATAGGCTCGGGACGACAAAATAACACCGATGACACCCGAGTAACACTCGCAATAACACCTGAGCAACACCCAAATAGCGCGGGACGTTATTTTGCGGTGTTATTGGTGTTATTCCGCGGTGCAATAACATGGCAAGATATTGAGTATATTTATATTTTTATTTATTTATTAATTTATTTATTTTTTTTCGAGTCAATTCGAGCCGAACACAAGCAAGTCATGTTCTGCTCGTTTATATTTCGAGCTTAAAAATATATTCGTGTTCGGCTCGATAAGATTAATGAATGAGCCGAATACGAGCTGCTTAAAGAGCCGAACACGAGATGTTCGCTAACGACAAGCCATTTTGACAGCCGTGGCACAACTAAGTTGAAACTAAAAGAATCAACGAGAAGGTCAGAAAATTTGGTAAAGATATATTTTGCCATTTTTATTTCTTTTCTTCAATTAAATAAAGTAAAATAATAATAATAATAATAAAAATATGCCGCTTTTTTGTAGGTTGGATAAATATATTGCGTCAAAAAATTCTTTCTAAATATTTTTATTAGGAAAAAATATTTATTGACGTGGAAAAAACTCATTATTTAAAAATATTTTGCTTATTTTATAACAAATTATTTCAATGACAATCAAACCATAGCAAACACGAGCGCATTTTCTGTCCCGACTCCCAACGTAGCACCACGTGCGGCAGATATTATTTTTGAGTTATTTTCAGGTTATTTCTGGGTTATTTTCAATAATCTCGAAATAACCCAGAAATAACCCAAAAATAAAGACCGCGGGTTATTTCTGAGTTATTTCGGAATTATTGAAAACAACCAAGAAATAACCTGAAAATAACTAAGGAATAACTTCCGCCGCATGTAGAGTTACGATCAGGAGTCCGCACAAAAAAAATTAGGCAGCAAACACAACAGCAAGATATCCTTTCAACTAATAAAGATAGCAAAAGCAATCACTAAAAAGGCTTTATGACACGTTTTAAGCCGAGATCTAAGGGATGCTTGCTTTGTGGGGAAACCTTGCAAGTCATTGGTGGTGTTCACCTATTTATAGCATAATATCTGTCTGTAGCCATTTATATAATAATAGTGTTCGTGAACAAATAATCATCTTATCAAAATCTCAATTAAAGTGTGAAGAACGTGGACATGCATGCTTTAAGAGAAAAATATGACGAAATTACAACTGATCAGGTGTTTGTAGCTTAAAATGCTAGATTAACATACGACAAAAAAGTCTTAATCCCACTACGTGTGGTCGGCTACATGAATTCTCTTTTTCCATTGCGTCCTATTTAGTGTCATGTTTTCATTAATAAATTTAATATGTTCTTGAAAAATCATATTGATATGTAAGAATCTTGACACGTATTTGAATCAAAACCTTCGAATTCAAATTTAAAAATGTTTACACACAAATTTATAATGAAATGAAGTGTCTCAGTGAGAAAAACTAAATGACATGAAAATTGAATTGATTTGTGATCAAGTGGGCCCAGATCATGCACTTAAAGCATGAAGAAAAACTTTAGAACATACTTTAGGGGACTAAATAATCTCTAAATCTGACAGGTTCATAGTTAAGCAGAGCATCTGGATGTGACGAATCCAAGAAGCTTAAGATCACTTAATTCTGACATCATTAAGACATTCAAATGTTTCTAAACCAATATCTGATTAAGAGAATCATTATGGGTAGTCCAATAGAGTTGTTTGAATTCATGCAGTATTTATGGAGAATGTCTCTCCGAAAATCTATAATTAGATCCCCACTCTCTTCATGAAGGGGGACCTAAACTTCAAGGAAAAAGTCTAAAGGAGCTCAAGCTCTCGAAGGATCCCCAACTTTACCACAATTTACCACCACAGTCATCACTATTGGAACACTACCATATGGTCTTTGTTGTTGTCGAACCATCGAGGTCAATTTGCCGCTCGACCATTACCCTCATCACAGCAAGACCACCACTATCTTGCAACCATCTGACCATCGTCGTTGGGTTGTTGTCTGTCATCACCATCATGTCAATATCACCGAACCACCAATGTTTTTCAACATTTCATAGCCACTAGCCATCGATGTCTAATTGTAGCCACTGTTAGACAACTATGGCCCACAACCACCGTTGTTGTCACAGGACCATCGTTGCTAGGTTTGTGCCATCATATGACAACCATTTCCTAGCCACCACCATCACCATCAGATCACCATCACTTGACTACCAATTTTGTATTGGGGCACTATTGCATGGTTTTCACAGTTATGTTGTACCACAGAAGTTGGGCCACCACCGTCATGTTAGATAACGATCATCAGACCACTACCACCAAGTCGAATCGCCATTGCAGTGAGATGTTGCCACCACTGTTAGGCTGTTATTGTCAAACCATCGATGTCAAGCTATCATCATTGTGTTGAACCATCTTTCTTGAGGTACCACCACCACTAGAAAATCAACTGTCGACCAACACCAAGCCATCGTTAGATCACTATTTTCAGACTGTCATCACTACTTTCAAGTGGTCATCATTAGAACACTAACATCATTGATGGATCATCATCTCTTGGGCGCTAATATGTTAAAATATTGTTGCTTGACAATTTTCGGTGTTGTGGTACTCTGTCGCTATTGTTGAATCATCATCTCCCAGTCATCACCTTACCATCATCAATAATAATCATCTTTATGTCGCCATTATCCTAAATTATAGTAACTCGACAGTGGGGTTACGCCATCGCTATCTTCGAATCATCATCTCTCGGCCACCAGTACGTTGAATTATTGATGTCCGACAACCATTGATAATGTGGTACATCATCATTGTCGTTATATCAACATCTTCTGGTCATCGCTATGTCAAATCAATGATGACTGATAACAGTCATGCTTATGGTACAATATCACTGCGATCATATAATTATCGCATGATTATTGTTTAGCCAGATCATTCACTCTTAAAATCCATCATTGTTGTGTTGCACCATCACTGTCAATGGATCATCATCTCCAAACTACTTCCGTCATCCAGTTAGACCATCTTTATTAGGCCATCATCATCACCACAGGAGCACCGTCTCTTGACTGACATCACTGTAATCATTGAATCACCGGTAATTGGCTACTAGCATAATCATGAAATATTGTCTTTATAAAATCTCCATAACCATATCACAATTACATAGCCCTATTATCAGTCTTCCGCCTTTGTAGACAAGTTGTTTCACTTCCCCAATAATTAATTTATCCTACTATTGTAATACTATATTCTATTCTTCAAGGAAAGATAATGCCTTGTAGCATGTATATGAGGGGTGAAATTAATTCAACATTAAAACCCCTCGTGTCCTCTCTATCAAATCTTCTTTTATTTATGTGAGTGTGATTGATTCTTATACAATGCTAAGAACTTAATGTAACTATACCTCCATGAATTCTATGGCAGGTGACAATTTGGCGCAATTTATGGGAAAGCACTTTCACCCTTACAGAATATGTGTCAATAATAAAAGGCTACCAAATGTTACATTGAAAATAACAGAGCCTCCCACTGTAATGTTCACCATTCTAAGAGGCAACCTTAGAGCCTGTGCATCAAGCTATATTCTTTTCCCTACTCACTAATCACAATCATGAAGGTGAAGATGCTTTAGGTACATCTTTAAAGAACTAGTTGCGTAGGATAAAGGAGTTTAAGATTGAGGTTCTTTAGCTCCTTCGTAGGGTCTAACAATAATCACTAAAAAAATATGATGGAGTTAAAAATGCAATGAGATTAACCATCAACAGAGAAATCCTCACATATGCCCGCATGGGCCCCCTCCATACAATAACAAAATTCCTCTATATGGGTGAATCCACCAACCTTTTCTATAAGCTCTATCTCACACAAACATACTTTATCAAAACCCTAAGATGCTTATAAAGAACATGACACAACACAGTCTTACTGATGCTCTTCATAATACAATCTATGACTAGCTATAAAGGGTTCCTCTTAAGGGACAAGAATCATTTCTTGACTTATTACCATGTTTCAGGCTCTTCACCCTTAGTCGAGATAGTACTTCAACACCCCCTCCAAATTGACTTCAAGCTTCCAAAGATTGTATTTGATGAGAGGGAAAATCCTTACAATAGTCTTGAATGGTCATTCATATCAACTAGGTATGATCTAAATTTATTATTCCTAATAGTCCTTTTAAGTAGTAGTATAATTTATCTTAGCTTCATTAAGAGTTTTACTACCATAGTATATAACTTTAAACTCTTCTAATATTTTGGCCCTAACACAATAACATAATCACTCACATCACACATTAATTGAAATGATTTTCCACAATCAGGTGAAACAATAATAGGTGCGGTGATTAATTTTTTCTTTTAATAAATTGAAGACATATAAGCATTCATGGTTGAAATCAAATATCACATTTTTTTCCAAAAGTTGACATAAAGATTTGACAATTTTTTAAAAGTCTTTAATATATCACATGTAGAAATAAAATGTCCTAGAAAACTTCGAACTCCTCTCACTGTAGTAGGAGGAAGTTTAGCAAAAACTTATATTTTAGCTAGATCTACTTCAATTGCATTTTCAGAAATTTTATGGCTTACAACAATTCCTCCTGCGATGATAAATTGACATTTTTTTCAATTTAGAACCAGATTTATTTCTTCACAATGTTTTAAATCTTTTGCTAAATGATCTAAACAAGAATAAATGGAGGTTCCCAAAATTGAAAAGTCATCCTGAAAACTTCAATTCATTTCTAAATTATATCATAGAAAATGAATTTCATGCATCTTCAAAAAGTTGCAGGTGCATTACATAAACCAAAAGACATTCTTCTAAAAGAAAATGCTCCATAAGGACTTGTTGCTGTCTTTTCTTGGTCCTTAGGAGCTATATGTATATGGTGGTATCTAAAATATCCATCCAAAAATAGAAATATTAGTGCCCTTTCATGGTCATTAACTATCATGGTTTAGTC
The DNA here is from genome assembly GCA_003013225.1 of Phalaenopsis aphrodite. Lineage (NCBI taxonomy): Eukaryota > Viridiplantae > Streptophyta > Magnoliopsida > Asparagales > Orchidaceae > Phalaenopsis > Phalaenopsis aphrodite. The sequence continues at coordinate 335,196 of NEWO01000164.1, read as the reverse complement.
ACCTTTCTGTGCATCTATCATAGCTCGTTCAGTAGCAAGGAAATGTCTCCCAAAAATGATTGGTAATTTTTTATCTTCCAAAATATCTAAAACAATGAAATTCACAGGGAAGATAAATGAATCAACCTGAACGAGTACATGTTATATAACTCCTTTTGCATATGTGATCAATCGATCAGCTAACTGAAGGGTACAATTGTGGGAGAAATCTCTTCTAAGCCTAACCTTTTAGATATTGATAAGGGCATGAGGTTAATGCTAACTCCTAAATCACATAGAGCTTTTTCACAGAATCTTTATTCTGTCACACATGGAATAGTAATGCTACCGGGATCTTTAAATTTTTTAGAAAGTTTTTTTTGAATTATAGCGCTGCACTCCTTACTAAGTGCAACATTCTCGTGATTCCAAACTTCCTTTTCTTATTTACAATATCTTTCATAAACTTAAAATAACTGAGCATTTGCTCTAGAGCTTAAGCAGAAAGAATGTAGATTGTAAGCTTCTTATTGATCCAACTTCTGCTATCTGAGTCTCTGAGTAAATGCATGTGGTGGTTTCTCTAAATTGATTATAGCCAGAGAGATAGGTTTTTCCATATCCTTAGGAGCATTTTCTTCACGTTTTCCAGTTTCCTCTATCCTCTCAACTTCAATCTCCTTTTTGTATTCCAACATTTAATTCTTGTCCACTTCTAAGTTAGATAGTTCTAACTTGCTATTTATTAGTTTCTTCGGGGTTTATCTCATTGTCGTTAGGAAGAATTCCCTGAGGCCTATTGCTAAGGGAGTTAACAATTTGTCCAAGTTGATTCTCAATATTTCTAATTACAACACTATAACTTTGCAATAAATTCCCCATCTATAACACCATTTCTTCCATAAACAAGTTCTCCTTAAAGTGTTGGTTATTGTTAAGCTCAAGAAGATAAGGTCTATAGTTATTACTACTCTAGTTATTCTAGTTTCCTACAAAATTTGCTTGATTGTTTTCCCCGTTTTTGTTTCCACTCCTAGGGTTTTTACTCTAGTTAAAGTTAGGTGATTATAATAGTTAGAGTATGGGTTACTGGATTTATTACTAATTGCATTTAAAGTCTCATATGAAGGTGATTGAGAATCAATCATTTATCCCAATGAGTTTTCCTCGCTCACATGATGTGTTTGAGGTAAGTTCATTTCAAATTAGTGCAACTTTCTAGATATTGCAGCAACTTGTGAAGCCAAAATAGAGACTACATCAGTATCATGAACACTAGCTACTTTCTTAGAGTATACCCTTTCAGAGGGCCATTGAAAGTTGTTCGTAGCCATCTCTTTAATTAAATAATATGCTTCATAAAATGGTTTTGATATTTATGTACCACTAACAACAACGTCAATGATAGATTTAAGGGATTCTGCTAACCTATTATAAAATATTTGAATAATAAACCAGTCTGCTAAAGCGTGATGTAGACACTTCCTAAGGAGTTCCTTAAATTATTCCCAAGCTTCGTATATTGACTCACCTTCATATTGTGTAAAAGAGGTAATATTATTTCTAATCTTATCAATTTTTAAGGTGGAAAGTACTTAGCTAGAAATTTCTGAGCTACTCTCCCCAAGTTCTAATAGAGCTAGGTGCTAATCTGTTTAACCACATCTTAGTTTTATCCCTTAAGGAAAGGGGAAAAAGTTTAAGTCTAACAACATCATTTGAGACACCGTCATACTTAAATGTAACACATAATTATATAAAAAATGCTAAGTGTAAGTTTGGATCCTTAAAAAATGCTAAGTGTAAGTTTGGATCCTTAGATGGAGTTTTCCTAAACTGGTTGTTCAATATTATCTGGATTATAGTGGGTTTCAACTCAAATGACTTAACTACTATAACAGAGGTTTGTATGCTAAGGTGAATTTCATCTGCTGTAAGGTTTGCATAATCCCTTAAAGGTCCTTGTACTTGATGATGATCATTTTCATCTGTATGACTAACTAAGTCGTTATGTGATGCGTTCGCTATTTTTTTAAAATTTCAGAGTTCTTTTTGCTTTTTAATTTTTCTTGTAGTTAGTTATAACTATGAATCGTAAGGTACTAAACCTTCAGATCCTAAACTACATATACAAAAGTAAAAGTTCAAAAAATAAAATTAACAAAACACTCAAAAATACTTAAAATGTTTTTAACACACATACACACACTTATATAGGTAAACAACACTAAAATATTCCTAAAATAAGTCTATAATTCAACTAAAAATTTCTAAGTCAAAAGTTTCATCGCTTCCCTGAAAATGGAGCCAAAAACTTTATTTCAACACAATTTCTAGTGCTTAGTGTGTAATTACTTCAATTTCAATCTTAGACATTAGCACGAAAAACTTAACTCCCACTGCTCTTATGTGTTTGCACCCTTAATTCTTGACTGAGTGCTATATAACAAATAATTCTCGTTTTTCTGCACAATTCAATTTTACAAACTAAGGATACTGCACAAGAACACATATCATTTAATGTAATATAAGAGTTTCTTTTGGTCCCCAAGTATCGATCACACAAGAAAATAAAAACTATTTTTATTGACTTAATAAAATTCTTCTTAAACTACATAAAAGTTATATAGGAATTAAGGTCAAAATTTTATGTGTAAAAAGAAGTAACTAATTCCTACAAATTCTATTTCTAAAATTAAGGAAAATGCTAAATCTCCATGCAATGAGATTATAATCAGTATATGAATTGAATGTTTATAAATTTAAATGTAGTTTTGTGACAAATATGAGCATACATATTCTTTACCCTCTTCCGATTGCATAAAAACCATTGGCTAGCCTGGGGTTAAGTTTTTAAATCCTTGGTTATGCTAAGAAGGTTCTAGCTTGTCACCCTAGAGTACTCACGTAAGCTCTCAATTGGGGCTAACCTAAACTTATGTTCCAAACCCTAGATCAAATTGGTTAATGTTCTAACCTGTCACCCAAAATCATCAATTTACACCCGTTAAATCATATCTTCCAATCTATTTGCACTCACCCCAAGATTACTTTGTTTTCATCTTAAAGGTTATTGTGGTAATTACTAATTGAGAAAAAGCATAGCCCTCCTGGGTCATTACATTTTCACAATATGTTTTAACTTATGAATTGGCCAAATTGCATAAGTAAATGAAGTATGGAGTAATATACCATCATAATATTGAAATTAAAAGCAATTCTAAACAATTATAATCCTAAAGATGATTATTTCTCATCACAAGGAGAAAGAAAAAGCTACTTAGATTTCATGGGGAACATACAACAACATATGAATTGAAATATAAATCAGGTTTACACAATAAACTTTAACAAACTAAACAAAAACATGAAACGCTTGTCTCAAATTCCTCTCCAAGCAAATCTCCTAAAGTTCCTCTAAAGAATTCTCAACTCTCCTTCCACACTCACCTTCCTTCCTCTTCCTCTCTCTCTCAACCATCACAAGCAACAAAACCTCCTTTAACTTGAAGAGACATACCCCTATAATAACCCTTGAAAATTCCCCCAAAAATCACTTCAGATGCCCCTTCGAAATTTGTCCAAATATAATGCATCTTAAAAAAACATATTGTAGCGCCAAGGCGCCGGACTGGGCAGTTAGGCGCCAGTCCTCTAGAAGCTTGAAATAACTGCCTGGTGCCTAGGCGCCAAACCCTTGCGCCATGGCACCCATGCTCTTTGTTTCCATGTACATAGCCTAGTGCTTAGACGCTAGAAGTTGACACCTAGGCGCCAGTTCACTTTGTGCTACTTTGCTCCATTTGACCCAGTTTTGCTCCTTTTTCATTGCTTTTTCTCCAAAACTCTATCACTTATACCTGAAACAAAAACAAGCAAAATATCTTCCATTAAGGTGCAATATAATTAAAAATGAGCATAACATATATATAAAAATTAGCACATTTTCAGGCATGTCAGTCAACTGAGTACACTTGGGCTTCTACTTTTCTTTCCTACATGATGATAGAGTTTTTCAGTCAATAGCTCGAAGGCCCTCAACATAGATTCTTTGCTTGTAGGTTTCTTACCACTAGCCCTTACTGTTCTCTTTCAAAAACCGATGGAAGGGTAGAAAAACAAGAAATGGTGACAGAAAAGAACTAACCATGCCCTATATATAGGGAAAGCATGCATGAAAATTCAGGGAGTTCAATTATTAGAAATACTTTTTACGCAAAAAATAAGCCAATATTTACATTTAATTCTCTTATTATTATTTCAATTGTCATAATAAAGAGGTGCAAAAATCACTGAACTAAATATGTCAATAAAAAAATATGACCACACATCTTGATAAAATTCAATAGAACTCTCTAAGAAGATACCAATGTACTGCATTAGGATGGTCAAAAGATGGAGGCATCAAACATCCTTTCATTCGGTCTGAATCATGGGGTAACAGAAGGAAAGTGCAATCAAATGAAGTAACTTTATATACCTAATCTAAGGAACAGTCACATGTAATCAACTCCCTCAACTGTTTATGAGATTCTCCACAAGGATTGCTATTGGTCGTCCCATAAAACACCTTTACCATTCTCTATGAAGTCCTCTTGTCTGGAAGAGAGTAGCCCATTAGACCTTTACTCTCTCTACCTGATGGTCTAAGTTCACCATAACGATAAGAAGGTCCCTATAAGGGATTCTCTCGAGAAGGTCAGCCGAAGTCCTTCCAACTGACCGACAACCATCCAGTCGACGGAACGATTATGAGGCAAACAAATGATAATATCAGTGGATCATTAAGGTCCCACTTAGAATAGTTATGAATATGAAATGGACCCCACAATGTTCAATTGTAAAGAATCCTGGAATAAGTTAAAAATATTTAAAGCTGTAATGGTGCATTAATCACTTGTAATGTCCTTATTAAGGACGAATATATAACTAATGAGACTTCCATAATGAACTATAGATAGGTGGGTCATTTCTTCAAAAAGGAACCACTAAATCCATTCTCAAAAAACTATTGTCATTGCACATTCTACTTCTCTTCTTCCTCTGTCTCTCTCTCTATCTCTTTTCCTCTCTTCTGTACAACGCTCTATTCCTTAAGTGTGATCCACAAAATAATTTTTAATTCAACAATATCACATCAAAAATAAAATCATTTTAACCTCTAAAAATTTAAATACACCATTTCATGTAAGGTGACATACCTGTAAAAATTGATGTTTAGGTGTCTGATCTATAAATATAAAAGAGTCGAGCGGTATGTATGTAAATCTTCATAAAATTTAATTATTTTTCTATACATTCAAGGTAATTGGGAATTTACTTGCGACGTAATGGTTAATGATGTATTTTCTTACCATGTGCTCGTCAGGTTCGAATCTCATATATTATACTTTGGGCTCACTTTTTGGGAAGAAGAAAGGAAAAGACATTTTGCCAAACGTATTGCATAAAGTGTTGTTAGCTATTTTGGATAACTTCATATTTCCAATCCTCTTGAGTAATAAATTGGGAATTTTTTTGGGTGCTGGATATGTAAGAATAAAGATACAAAAATATAGATGGCATTATCCAATTCTTATGTATCTATATTTTTTACATTTCCAGCAAAAGAAATTTATTTCTTATTTGTAGTTCTAACTACAAATTATTTAATAAATAATTAAATTTAATATTTATTTTTAAATATAATATAAAAATTTAATATACTAATATTATGCTATTATTAATTTTTTATTATCTAATTATTTCAAGCTTGGACGGGTCAAGCTAACGAGTAAATTTAGGTAATGAATGAAGAAAATATGAGCCATTTATTGACGCGAATTCCAATGTTTGGATGAGTTTTGTTTTGCAGTTCAATAATATGAGTCTCCAATAATAGAGGGCACATCTTGAATAAGGAAAACACGGGGAATGAGAAAAATGTGTTTAACTCAAAGAACTGCACACGAATAAGGGTTTATTTGGGGTAGTTTGTGTTTTAGGATAAACAGCTTATCCTGAAATATAGCCCGCGAGTGACCCGCGGCTTGTGTTTCATGAGAAAATGGATCCACGTTCTTGGATAATCAGACAAAACGCTCGATCTAAATGGTACCGTATCGTTTCTAAAAATGCCCCCACACTTACGAAAAATTATTCCATACGGATCGGACACCGCACGCAGCTTGCGTGCGGTGTCCGAACCGGACCGTAAATCACCTGATCTACGGTTCTGATGTATTTCAGTGAGCCCACCTAAATTTTTTTTTCTATTTAAAAAAATAACGGAAATAATCCTGACCGTAGATCACCGTGATCTACGGCCAGGATCGGACACCGCATACAGAGATGCATGCGGTATCCGTATACAATAATTTCTCTACACTTACCAGCTGCTCTAAACGGGTTCTAAAATTTCAATCAATTTTTGAAAGATGGGACATATAACATCATAAAAGAAATTAATCATAATTCCCTCGCCTGCCACGCGCATATAAATAACTTGGAATGTCCCGCTCATAATCAAATCTATACTGAAAATATAATTAATATGTTCCCCTAAAGTCATGAATGATTTGAACAAGGAAGATAAAATGTCAGAGCGAACTTAATCCCTAGATAATGCCATATTGGTTGTCAAGTATTATACAATATGCCTGTTGGAATGTTTCTTTTTCTACTCTTATTTGGTTATTTTTCTGCAAGTGGATGAGAACTTAATTCACACTCCCGTTAGTTAAAGCTGCTGGAGTGAGTTTTTTTGTTTCGTGAGCCAGGCATAATGTGTGATTGAATGACATAACGGGTTAATTAAAGCTTTCTACTAATTTTTTTTTTAAAAATAATAAGAAAGTAGTTCCCAAATAGAATTGTGGTGGCAGTCTAAAAAGTAAAAGTAGCTGGAAAGCTGTCCCAAATTAACTAAGGGTTCATTTAGGGTAGCAGATCCGTGCGGGCGGCTTTTTGAAAACTTCGCGGTGGTGTTTGGTTCGTGCGTTCGAGAAGAACATGGTGAAATGCGATTTTTTAGTTCTGTAGAATCTTCAATAAACGGGATCGTAGGATCGACCACGCGGTCTGCGTCTTGGATCAGCGTTCAATGGGTATTTCCTCCCGTGCCTGCTGCTGTCCGCTCCTCTCTTCCTTCGCATCCCTCCCTGACCTCTGTTGTTCTGCGGTTTTTCAAAGTATGATTTATGCTATATATTAGCCAAGCTAGTCTAGTAATGAAATCTCTTGCACAAAGAGCGAGGTGAGGAGTGGCGAAGGTGAGACTGGTGCCCACATTGGAGGCGGCATGTGGACATCCCGAAGTAGATGCGCCGAAATCCTCTAATCGTCAAGCATAACTCAGGGGTTGACTACCGAGTTCCATTCTTGCCTCCATTCTATGATTCTTCTGCTTTTCTTTGTTTGGACTTCTTGGCTCTTTCTTGCTCCTCTTTTCTCTCTTCTTTACTTTTTGAGATAGTAAGCGCTTATGTTCTAACTAGTTGCATTAGAATTTTGCCTTTTCGATTTATAAAAATCATAATTTGCCTTTCAGTGATAGGGTTTCTAAAAATTAGGTAATTTCTGCTAAGATTTTTTGGATTGTGTACTCTAGGAAATAAGTGATGGTGTCCACTATCTTTGAAATAAAAGGAGTTTAGAAAATTCAGCTTATATACTCTCTGCAATTCTTGTAAGATAATTATACAGCTAGTTCACGATCGACGAAAATTCTTAGATGTCATTAGGTTTCTAAAGACTAGTGATAAGCATGTGCTTTCCATCTTATGCTCTTCTTGGTTTTCCTTACTATGACTGTTACTATTGTATTTTGCTCGATCTTTTGTCGTTATTGTTCTGTATTAGTTTTTTGCTTCTACAGTATCAAATACAATTCCAAGACAGTTTTGTAACAAACAACATTACTTAATAGAGGCAGAATGACCATCTATCCACAAACAACTACAAATTAGCTATTCTGAAATACCCTAAACACTTAACCAACTTATCAGGATAAGCTGTTGATCAACAGCTTATCAGGATAACCAACTTATTTGGATAAGTTGAATAAGCTGCAACTGTCCCAAACAAACCCTAAGTTACATGTAATTATGCTAAATTGAGTTTATCATTGTTGAAACATTACCAATCTGTGAATCACACTCAAGAAATATAGTATAAGATAGGATTGAGAGAGAGAGAGAAACAGAGAGGGAAACACATAATAAATAGTAATTCAAATTGTTGATTATCCCTTTCACGTGAAATGATCCCCCTATTTATAGAGGAGAGGGTGCATATTTGAAATTACATGTCTGTCCATGCTTGAAAAGGGGTGTTATAAGTTATTTTAGG
>NEWO01000164.1:251116-322413 GCA_003013225.1 Phalaenopsis aphrodite | reverse complement strand
GCTGAGGGATGATGGTCGAGGCCTTACTCCAGGACTGGTTCAGATAGCTCATATGAAGCCTAAAGTGAGGAGAAAGTGGTCAACTATCCTACCAACCCCTCTATGATTAAGAAAGAGGCAACCAATGAGCAAAGGATGCTTGTAGGTTGCTTGCTTGTTGATTGGAGAAGAAGGAGGAGTCAGATCACCGGGATGTAGAGGGAGGAATTGATAAAGAAACTAAGGGAGGAGTTAGCGACATTTCAATTGGAGCTTGCAGATGTCTGAGAAAATTAATTAATTCTCCGGATACATGTTAATGGTAACTGCATAGACATGTTTAAGTTTTTTCGTAAAGTATTTTACAAAAGGTTGCTTCAGTGTTGGGCTTCTCTGGGTTGAAGAGGGAACTAACACTTCTAAAGTATTTTCTAGGATAAAATTCCATGTTTTTTTACTTTATAAAATTTAATTTATGTACTTATTTCTCTTGAATACCATGTTGATGTGTTGCAATTTTCCAAAAAGAAGGCATGGTTTCTGGGACGGTTCCGTTTCACTTGGAGTTTGATGCTACACTTTCTAATTGTTCTCCCATCTCTTTTTATGAATGTTTTTGCTCTTCATCAATCCATTTGAAGGGCTCAAATCAAGTGCATGAAAGGTTAACTTTGTCTCTTTGAGAGGTGGCTCTGCTCCAAGACACCTGTGTCAATGATGATTTGGTTCTGCTTTGTGCCGTCGAGGGGTGTGACCAAACCACTAACTAATGTGTACTTTAGCATGCTCAATTTCCTTTACATTTAACACTTTTTTTTATGAAATTACTCTTTAAAGAGAGACATTTTCATGTTTTTCTTGTAAGTATAACATGCAGGGCACATGGAGCGAATCTAAGCTGAAATAGAGCGAAGCAAAGGAAAAAGGGAGAGAAATGGAGTCCACAAGACTAACGCATAAGCTCTAGCTTTTAAGCACCAAGGCGTTGCCTAGTAGTTATTTGATGCTAGCTTCTGGGCTCCTAGGCGCAGTGTCTTCTAGGAAACTCGAGAAGGTGGCATCTAGGCACCACATACTTGGCGCCAAGTGTCAGTACATGCCATAACAGTTCCTGCAGTTATTCAACACGATGAAGGGAGTTATTTGACATATTTTGACACTTAAAGTAGGGAATCTTGGCCATTTTGATCTAGGGTTTGTAGATTTTTGTTGTGCTTGAGAGATCAACGAAGGGTTTTAAGACAAATTTGTAAGGTGATAGTTTTATCATTACATAGAGCATTTGGATACAATGTTGGAGAGACTTTTCTTATCTTCTCAGATAAGAAAAGGAAAGTATTGTGTTACTATTTGGCTTGTACTTATTGTAAACACAAATTTAGTGGACTTTCTTTGTAAATGATGATGATTTCTATGGTGTTCATGTTTTTTTAGTAGATTTATTTTACTTTTTCTTGTGATGAATAAGTAGAATTTGTAGGATTTTAAGATTCTGGTAGAATTGGTCTTAAATCACTAATGTGATGATTTTCCGTCTGTAGATAATTTAATTATCATTATGGTCAAGTGATTTGTTAAAATTAGTTGTGTACCCATAATGACTCGGGAGAGCTATGGCATGAAAACCTAGAAAGATCACATTGAACTAGTGGGTGAAGGAAAAGTAGTCCATAGGGCAATGCAAATAGATGTGGAAATATATTTTGATGAGTTCAAATTAGGGTTTCTAGGTTGAAAGGCAGAAACACTTACCAAGTTGAATCAAACTTCTTTACGCACTTGAAAGGGGGCAAACAAGATATATGCTCCTATTTGTCACTAGGCACAATAGCAATTCAGAGTATTTGATCCTACAATCTACTTATGCAATCATAAGAGAGGGAGAACTTTTATATCTTGATATTCATCAAACAAATTGATCTAGTTAGGTTTATCTTTAGACTTAGTGTTGTGATTTAGGAGAAGTTGTTAAAAAAGCCACCTCAATCGACATTTCAAATTAAGACTTGAATGCAGTAAATTATAATTTTATATAAAAGATTTGTTTTCTCCTTCTCTATGTGATCGACAATCCGCACTCAATAAAGCCTTATATTTTGAAATGATGTGTATACTTGTGTGAGAAATTCTAGTGTCCAAGAACACTTAATTTAAGGAGCTTAATCAAGTTGCTACAGAGCTAATCAAAATTTCTGGTGTCATTACTAGAACATACATAATTGTGATAATCGTTGGGATCAACAAGCTCTCTAGCGCCATTATCGGGGAAGGAGAGAAGCAACGATAAAGAACTTTAGGATGATTTTAGTTGAACATTTAAGACTTAGATATAGAAATTGTAGTGTTATTATATAGCCTGTTTCAATTATTGTGTGATTTTTGTTTTCATATATATATATATATATATATATATATATATATATATATATATATATATATATATATATATATATATATATATATATATATATATANATATATATATATATATATATATATATATATATATATATATATATATATATATATATATATATATATATATATATATATATATATATATGAGTGTTTGACGTGGTATTTAGAGTTGAATGTGTAGTTCATGAGCTGCAGACCATGAACCTTACAACTCAGAACTAAAAAGAACATTTAGGGGGGGGGGTTAGAAAATAAAAGAAAACTTTAAGAATTAGTTTAAAAAAAGGCAAGTCAACAAATTAACGAAGAGTTGCTGCGGAGGTCGATTTCTGTGATGTGCGTTGTAAATATCTTTCAATATTACAATACATACATGACAAAACTAATAGTGAGTATGCAGTTCAATCCCAACAAAAATAAATTCAGTATAAGTAATTTTATCTTTTAAAATATCTAAGCAGCCAAACCCCACAATAATAACACAAATATACGTATCACTCAAGTAATAAAGGGCTCTAATGGAGTCCTAAGTATCGATCCCACAGGGAGTTGGATATTCTTAAGGTTATAACGTTAAACACAAAACTCAAACTATAAAACTTAAGTAAGCAAAGCAAATATAAAGTAAATATAATGTGTGTTAAATGAAATGCAGTTAAAAGAACCGAGCTAACTAAACTAATTGCTAAACTTTAAAAGTAAACTTATGAAGGCTAAAAAAATTTTAAAATGAAGAATTTAAATTTAAGAAAGCATCCTTCCCTTTTACAATGAGTTTATGGAATTTAAAGAAATTAAAATCATTTAAAATACGTATATAAAATTGTGTTGTGCCAAATAAGAGTAATTATATTATTTACCCTCTAAGAGTGCATAAAGAACATTGACTAATCCAGATATTGGTCCCTAAATCTGTGGTTAGGATGAGAGGATACTAGGTGTCACTCCAGGGCTCTTACTTCTCCCTCATACAAGGGCTAACAATCTCGCTTTAATTTTCAATCAATTGGACCAAATTGGGGATTTATTATGTCACCTTAAAATATCCAATTCTGTGCCCATCAAAGTATATTTCCCTATTTATTTGCACGCAATCCCATAAATTACATTCACAACCATGAAATTGAATGTGACTCTTACCTTGTTGTAGAAAGCATAACTATTTTGGATAGTATGTTTTTCAACAAATTTTATCCTTTCAATTGGCTAGATCGAAAAGTAAATGAAGATTAGAGTTCGAATCATCACAATTTATTGACATTTAAAACCTTACAAAATAAAATTAATTCTTCACAAAATCATATCTCATTATAGGGAGAAAAATAAAGAAGACTACTTAGAATTCATGAGAATGATACGACTAAACACAGATTTCATATATAAAAATAATTTTACAAAATAAAGAAACCAAAGAACACAACTTATCTCCCACTCCTCTTCCATCTCCTCTTACAACCCTATAAGAAAATCCTCTCTTCTCCAAAACTTCTCTCTCACACCAAAATCTATTTCTCAATCTCACGCCCCCCTTCTTCTCTAGAATCCTCTCTTTTTTAATTAGGGCCAGCCTTCTTTCAAAATGAATTTAAAATTCCCTCCAATTTTTTCCCTAAAAATTCACATCTTTTAACACTAAGAGACAAGTCCCTTCATACATATCTCTTCATTAAAGAGTCGTCCAAAGTGTCTAGATACATTGAACCACTTCACGGGACGTTTGAATTGTTTGGAGCCTTCAAAATTTACTAAAAAATAGTCACGAACCACCTTACTTCATCTTAATTTGTCTCTGGTGCTTTTGGTGTCAGTTCTGTCGCCTCTAACACTAGTTTATCGAAGTCCATGTTGTTCTCTGGATTCTGGTTCTTTTGGCTCCGCTTCTCTATAAAATGGCATCTCTGGCGCCAGTTTTTGGTGCCTCTAGCTCCAGCTCTCTGGAAAATGGCGTCTCTTGCACCAGGATCACAAAAATCTCCATTTTGCCTCCAAATTTCCTCTTTTTTGCTCAAAAATCCTAAAATTGATATACGTGCAAAAAAATATGAAAATACTCTTCTTTGAAGTGCAATAGCACCAAAATATTCATAAAATATATACATAAAATAAGACATTATCTTTTTTGTATCAAAATACCACAAACTTAAATGTTACTTGTCCTCAAGTGACCCTTTAACTACATAAAAATATGACTTATGACAGAGATTGACTTATAAACTTCTATAATTTGTTCCACTAAATATAATAGTATAACTTAAGTAAAACTTTTAATAACTTAGGTTAAATTTAAAGGTATAAGAACACATAGTAATCAAGTTTCAGTGTCCTGAATCTCCATTCATTTCAAGAAGAATTGTAATTTGTCTAATCAAAGATACTTAGAATATCCATATGAAAAATAATTTTGTGAAAAGTTTATTAGTAAGGATGTTAATACTCAGATACAAGTTTACAAAATGTAATGATACTTTTTTCCTCAAGTTGATTCAAGTGAAGACAATTTTTTATTAGGCATCTCCTCAAGCTTCTCCTCACATATTTTTATTATTTTTTCTTTTTCTTTCCCTTTTTTTCTTTTTTTTTTCTTTTCCTTTTTTTTATGTTAGGATTACTATATCTTGATAGCCTTTAATAATTTTGTACTTCACTATCCTCTTCTTAAAGTCAAAACTTCTTACATTCCTTCACTTTATAAATTTATATTAGCTTTGAAGATTTTTCATAAAGTCTCATCTTTTCTTCTTACATAAAACTCTATGATTCTTAATACTTCAAAAATACATTTTCTTTTACTTTAAATAGAAAAACATAGACTTATTCTTTCATATTAAATATCATTAGTAAAGATTTTTGCTTAAATTTACCATAATATTTACGAACAAAAATATAGTTATTTAAAAGTTAAACTCTAATATCCATGGTCATGTTAAATTAATTTTAAAAGTGTAGTTAATTGAGGATAAATAAAATTTAGTTCACTTCTTTTAAATAAATTTTTCTTTCCCCCAAACTTGAGATTTTAAATAATAAGTTAAGTATGTAGTACAAAAAATTTGCAGGTGAAAGAAAAATGTAAATGCATAAAAATAAAACTAACCTATAGAGGATTCTGAATATGAAACTTGGCTCTTTATATTTTGCATATGCTAACTTAAAAAGTACAGGCTTTAAAGCATTAAATGACATAATATATCAAAGGATTTGCTAAGAAAAGATAAATTAAAGACATAAATAGTAAACTAAAGCAACTAAAAATGTTGAAAAATAAAAATCCACAATTTACTATTACATATACTAGTTTAATAGGTCCACAAACTAAACACATAAATTGTTCCACTCATACCATCAACAATACAACATTAAAAAAAACAAAACATGAGAACAAACAAAACATAAAAACAAACAAAACCCAAATAAATTTTAGTCTTCATCCTCTTCTTCTTCTTCTTCTTCTTCTTCTTCTTCTTCTTCTCCTTTCACATAAAGCGTGAAGCTGGGGAATTTAGGAAACTCTAATGTATCACTTCTTCATATGCAATGTAGTGCTGGACTCTTTTCTGCTTATATTCATCATTGTAGGCATTTCTATCTTCTATACTGCCTATTCTATTCTGCATTGCTATAAGATCTGATTGTTGAGTCATTAAATGTTCCATAATATTTTCAAGTAAAACAGAACTAGAAGTAGATAGTCTTGCAGCTGATGTAGAGGGTCTATCACTACTTCCTCTCCTAAATCCAGCAAATGATTCAAATTTATGTACAGTGGGTTTTCCAATGTGTTTTATTGGGTGCAACAAATATTCATTTCTATCAAATTCTACTCCTGATTGTTCACATAAAGTGAAAATCAGAGAAGTATATCCCAAACCACTACCTGTCCCACTTCTAGCGATGCTTTGAGCTTTATGCACAATAAGAGCACCATATCCACTGCTTTCATTTGTTGAATGCACAAATTCAGCACTTCCCTTTCCTTAGTTACTTCGCTCAGGTGATTAGTTGGATGCAACTTTGCAGAGATAAAGTAATGTCATGCCTTAGATTGAACATTTAACATGGAAGTGGAGAAATTGACTTTGTGATTGTTTTTAACCTTCCATTCTCCTCTTTCATCAATTAGATAGGAAATTACTTCATTAAGTGATGAATCAATCATCACAAATGCAGCATACACATAATGAAATGCATTTATCAATCCATGAAGTTCATTGATTCTTCTTCGAGTAAAAAATCAACTCGCTTACCTCAAACATAAATGTGATCGTCTTTTTTCACCAGAAGATTGGCATAGAATTCTCAAATCACAGGAACAATGGCTACTGCGGTGAAGTAGCAGAAAGTTTTCCATTTTCGAGTAATAATCATCTTTTTGATCTCTTCTGAATCAACTTCGTCGAGCCTATCTGAGTATTATATTTACGTTGAGCCTTAAAATTAAAAAAATCTCCTTGCATCGAAATCTCCTTTCTTTAGCCTTTGAGCCATAAGAATTTTTATATAAATTAAAAAAAATCCAAATAAATTTACAATGTCCTAAATCAAACTCTAGAAGTAGGAATATTTGGTAAGAAGCGTTTCACCGGAATATTTGGTAAGAAGCTTTTCACCATGGGTTCTCTTTAAACTTCTTCAAAAAAAAAAAACTTTTAAATTTTTGGATTTCCAAAATGTAAGGTAAATCCATGGTGAAATTGAAAACTTTCTAAGTTAAAGTGAAGCTCTTACCAAGAGAAGATGAAATTCAAGACTTTTAGGCTTTGAAATGTCCTCAAATCCACCAAATGTGAATCCCTAGGTTGAGTTTAGGCCTTGGTTTAGAGGTAGGATACGACCCAAGCAGTAAAAATGGACTTTTACATGAGTATTTTGTGGTTTTAAGTGAATTTGGGCATTTTTTGGAAACTATCACTTCAAGCGCTAAAGCAAAAAATTTTTAGATTTTGATTTTCTTCGAAAATCGGTTGTGTACCGCACTGCGTCAACCTCTTATTAACTTAATTAAATACTTATACTCATAATTAAACAATTTACTAACACATAATTTCACAAATAACACAAAACTCACACTTAGACTTAAAATTTGAACGATTACAAACTAACAGTTTTAAAGCCAACACATCTAATTCAGCGTTGAAATCAAGCCAACAAACTAACACTGAAGTCTAAATATCAAATATTTATCAAACAACACATATAAAGTTCCACAATAAAAGTAAATCAAATGTAAACACATAACATATAAAAGCAATTATAACTATGAATTCTATACTAAAATGAGTTCAAACAACTTCTTCACTTTCATCTTCTTGAATGTTTCCCATGGATTAGTAGTGCACGTACAAGTTGTAAAAAGGTCGGTGATAAAATTTGTCCGTCAAATCTTCTTCGACACAACATTTTTCTTAAACATGCACACCAAACCTTCTTCAATATGACCAGTATGTTTTGAAGTGTCCCTTCATCCTCCAATTCAGATGGTAAAGCATTTTAGAATTATTTCCAATTGAATGCATAAGATTATGTACCACTTTTCCCAACTTCTTAATCCTTTTCAAAAGTACATTCAAACTAAAGTAAAACTGAATAAGAGATGAATTTTGAGATGACTGATCCATCAATATATTCATATTGTTCTCCTCCCAATTCCTGTGTAGTTGCAATAAACTTCTGGGTCCATAGGCTTCCAAAGGAAAAGCACTTTTTCCCAGCTTTCATAAGGCAGTTGTGATTGGCTACACACCAAGAATATGTTAGATGGATATCCCAGTCCAGAAGTTGATCCAGTGATGATTAAACCCATAACAAACTTTAATATTAAAGCACCAACATCAATAGGGCTTCCGGTTTGAATATAATAATTCAAAATCGCACTTTCCTTCGTCACTTTACTGATTTTCATAGTAGGAAGTATTTTTGATGCAATAAAAAAATGCCATGCCTTTGATGCAGGATTCAATAATGATGAATAAAAACTTACATGTCCTTTATCTCTGGTCTCCCAATCTGCATCTTTATCAGTAAGGTATCGATAAAGTTCATTCATGTTTTCTCTCGTAGGGACAAAATTTGCATAGTGACAAATAAGAATGCTTTCAATCATAAAAATGTCGTTTATTATTGAAGGAATGAATGTTACCCTCTTGTCGTGATCATAGATGTCTCCCTGGTTAATTCCATGAATATTAGCGTAAAACTCTTTCACCACAGAAACTACTACAACAACAGTGGTATAGCAAAGTACTTCTCAGAGTCTTTGTGCAATAAACTCCTCCACTCGAGTATTCAGTGTGTTGAATCCTCGATTCACAAAGCCTCACTCCTTGATTAGTCTCTTCTTCATAAGAACTCAATCGTATAACTTCTTACGCATCGAAACTGATGAAATTTCTCTAGTTGAAAGTTCCATATCCAGCTGTTACTTTATAGTGGGAAGCCATAAGATTTGAAAAATGGTGACTTTCCCATCATTTTCCACTATTAAATAACTTTATGATTCATTTTTGGGAGTTACTAAGAAGAAAAACCACCAAAAAACATCAAAAACTGCCTTTTGAATTGTCCAAAATCGTTTTTGTTGTTGTGGCGCTTCTTGCCCCAGTTCAGATTTCTGCACCATTTCATTATAAATTCAAAAAACTCTCAAAATTTTCATATAAGACAATAAATATGTTTTAATGTATTTTCTTAATATGTAAGTCTCATAAATACATGAAATTCATAAAGAAAGCATAAATATATATATAATACTACTTATAAAAACAAATAAACAACAGAAACAAACATAAATTTAGGTTGTCTCTCACAAAGCGCTTAGTTTAATGTCGTTAGCCCGACGTTCCCAGTCTTTACTCTGGTTGATCCAATATTACAGTCTCTTTAAAAATTGATCTTTGACCATGAAAATATGGTTTCAATATATGCCCATTTACTTTAAATATCTTTCCAGCCTTGGGATCTTCAATATTAACAACTCCAAAAGGATAAACTGTTACAATTGTGAATGACCTATCCACCTAGATTTCAATTTTTTAGTAAATAATTTCAATCTTATATTGTATAATAAAACTTCATGTCCAGGCTCAAATTCTCTTTTTATTATATTTCAATCATGTCATTCTTTCATTCTCTCCTTATATATCCTAGCATTATCATAAGATTCATTCATAATCTCTTCAAGATCATTCTGTTGCAATAATCTTTTCTCATCAGCATCTTTTAAATTAAAATTAAACTCTATAATCACCCATTAAGCTTTATGCTCCAATTCTACTGATAAGAGACAAGTCTTTCCAAAAATTAATCTATATAAGGACATTCCTTTAGGTGTCTTATAAGCTGTCATATAAACTCGTAATACAATATCTAATCTAGCAGACCAATCCATTTTATTAGGATTTACAGTTTTTTCTAAAATTCTCTTATAGTGTTCAATTAACCATCCTAAATTTTAAATTTAGTTTCAATGAATTAATGTACCCTATGCTTAGTTAACCTAATGTTTTAATTATCTCAAGAGTGGAGTACTTCAAATATTCACTTGATATTTTACTTAAGAGTTATGTAAGTGGGTGTCCCTAGGGCAAGCTCAAGTCTTTAAAGATCTTGTACCCACCATTAGAGTTGGGCTTCTAGTGTTTATAAGTGTTAATCAGTCATGTCTTACTTTTCTAAACCTCATTATATAAGTTCAAATATCAAGCCTAGCTCACTACTAAACCCTTAACAATTTCATAGTAAAATTTGCATTTATCAAAATGTTAATTAAAATGGAATATATTCTTATCAAAGGATCATGCTATCACCATTTATGGACTTCAAGTGAGTGAATTATTATCTTCCTAAATTAAGCCCACTACTTTAGTATCATCTAATTAGATGGACTTCCAAGTCAAAATAATTTATAAAATTATAATTTTACCCTTATCATGAAAAGGTAGCAAATTAGTTTCTACTGCTTAACCCATTATAGTTGAAACATCCAAAAGAGCTCATTATGATTAAAATTACCCATTTACCCTCTAGTTAATCCTAAATTTTAAATAAGGCATCAAAATCTAAATTTATCATTCTGCCTATAGAGCTCCTCACTTCATAACTCATCAAATATAGCTCAAATAACTTTGATCCCATTCACGGACCAATTAAAATATCAGAGGAGAAAATGTGATTTCTCAAAATTTTATTTAATTTAAATAATTATTTTAACTAAAAAAAAGTATTCTAAATATTAATTTTTTTAACTAATCAAAGGAAATTTTTTGGTCATGAGAAAATTGTTAGAGGTTCACTTAGATTAGTAGACAATTTGGACAAAATTTCATGACTTTTAAAATTATATTTTAATTAGTATGATCATTTATTTATTTTAGTGGTTTAATTAAATAGAAAATATGTTTAATTACAAAAATTACTTTTTACATTTTTATTAAAATATCCTAAGTCCAAAGAACTCAGAAAAATAAACTTTTCATTTTTGTGACTTTTAATTTATTTATTATAAATATTTTATTAAAAAATTAGAGAAAATACATTTTTAGCATTTAGAAAATTATAATTAAGTTTGAAAAATTAGGAAAAAAAATTTAATGAGTCTCAAGTAATTAGAAAGCAATTAGGAACATTTTAGACCATTATTTGTATTTTTGCAATTTTAATTTTTTAAAATTTTTTAATTATTCTTAATTCAGAAACATGCTAAAATATAAAGTATTTCTTTTAATATAAATTTTATTTTTCTAAATGGTCTAGATCATAAGGAGCTCAAAAAACTACTTTTCATAATTTTCCTAATTATATTTAAATTTAATATAATTATTTTAATACAAAAAGTGTTATTTTACTTAGAAAATCAACTTTAGTCGTAAATATACTCCAAATTAATTCCAAATGTTTACTGTGAGTTAATATAATTATTCTTTACAATGTGAAATTAATTTTGTTAAATTTTAAATAATATTTTATTTAATTAATTTATTATAAGTTTATGCATTTAATTAACTATAAAAAACACAAAAATTACTTAAATCTATTTTATACATTTCCTAGGATTCTCTGACCAAGAAAACCTACAAAAATTAATCCCAAACCTTTTTTATTTATCTTTTAGTTCGTAAAATCATTCTAGGCAAAAATAATTATCTAGATTTGAAAATTAGGGTTTCAAAGATAGAGATGTTCACTGACCTTGAAAAATCAGAGAACATTTCTATTACTATGAGAAATCAACTCCAAAAATTTCAAATCATAGTGATTATTATTTATTTAATTTAAATTATAAGATTCCAGAGAGTATTTAATTAATTAAAAATTAGAGACAAAAAATAATTTTTATTTTTATTTCACATTACTCTGCTCTATTCACTGAACAACAGAGTTATTTTTCTTTTATTTTATGATTTTTTTATGCAAAGATATGAATTTTTGAAGTTCTAAAATTAATTAAATCAAAATAACACATGCACTGTTCACTTAAACACGTGACTGCCATATCAAACATAACCGCTTCAAAGCCACACGTGTCGCTCCTCTATTTGATGTTGTCATCCATGTAGCCGCTGACTCAACCCGTGCTTTACGTATTATTCCTCCATTTAGTGCGATCCTAGCCATCAATTTGATACGCACAGATCTAACGGTTGTGGGCCATCGTACCCAATGACCAGAACACGTGAACCGTTCAACTTAAAACCTTAAGATCTCAGCCTAGTCTCAACCAAATCACTTTGGGTTTGTTCCTACACCTTCATCTAGTCCAGACAAACATATCCATATGGTTTATCAACTATAAAATTAAATCTTTCTTCATAAAAGACCAAACTAAGCTCAATTTGGAGAGAAAATTCATAACCTTTGCCTGAGAGGTGTGGCCTTAATCAGTGCTTGTAAAAGCTTTGTTGGGACCTAGCAAACCTCCCGAAAGTGTTACTGGCTCTCGTAAATTTTCTAGTGTAGAACTCCTCCAATAGGTGGTGTGGCCTTGGTCAAACCCTAGGTTAGAGTGGATGGGAGAGGGGGTTTTCAGTGGGAAACTTCTCCTTAAGTTTTGGTGAAGCTTAATTGCACTTCAATTTGGAGTTTGGTGGAGTGACAAAAAAATGCCCTGGAATTGGGCTCTAAAAGTAAGTTCAAGCAGTGGGGAGGAGGGCTATAAGATGGTAGAATTGAGCTCAAGGAAGTTTGGAGAAGCTCTGGTGAGAATTTGGCAGTCTCCCCAAGAAATTGGATCATCCCTCTTACTTGGCCATGAGAAGGGGCTTTAAATAGAGGAGCTTGGGGTGGCTTACTACACTTCAATTCAGGGGCACTCATTTGCTTATGTGGAAGGCTGAGCGACTCTAATGACCTACTGGACCTGAACACATAGGATGGGTGTAATGGGCTAGGTTTAAGATGGGGTGGCTCTCAGTTTTGGGGTTCTCTAGTGATAAGGTAGGCCAACGAGGCTTGATCTGGTGGCTAGAGGAGTCAAGTGAGCCAGAGGAAGATTAACGGTGAACAAGATAGCTAGTGGCAAACATATCTTTGGCTTAGCCTAAAATGGGATGAAATCCCCTAATTTATGGGACTCTTTGTCCATGATCAACTAATTTAGGCTAGGTGGATCTGATTAGTCCCTAAGGTCCATATGTTGGCTATGGTGGGGCTTAGGTTTGTCAATTTGGGCTAATTTGTTCAAATATAATGTTTGGGTCCAATGTTTGGGTTTTGGTTTAACTTGGGTTTGGGCTAGGATTTGGGTCAAGTGATTGATCAATTTGGCTTAGATGATTGTCATGAGAAATTTTGTATACCAAGTGGGTGATTTTGAATTGATTTGGGAGTTCAATTTGGTGGAATTTGGCCATATGGTCAATTTTGGGGCATTTGGGTTAAACTTGGGTTTGAATTGGGCTAGGTTGGATATGTTTTAATTGAGGTTGATTTTCATGAAGAGTTTTAGACAATAATTGGGTGGAAATTTGGGAGTTAGGAGGTTCAATTTGGGAGATTTGGACTTAAGTGCTAATTTGGGGATTGTGATTCAAATTGTGCTTGAGATGGGTTCAATTGAGCTTAGATTTGGTTTCAATTGAGATTTAGAATGATGAATTTGAGTTTGGAATTTAAATTGGGGAAGTTTGAAGTCAATTTGGTGGAAATTGGGAGTGATTTAGGAATTTAGACATTTAGGGGCAATTTGGGGATTTTGGTCAAAATGAGTCAATTTGGTTAAATTGAGCCCAATTGAGTTGTTTAAATTGATTTTAAGGGAATTTAGAGTGATTTTGGAAATTTTTTGAATCTTAAGAATTTTTTGGGTAGGAAGGGTATTTTGGTAATTTTGGGGATTTTTGGGGTATTTTGGGAATTTTAAAAATTTTGAGACATTTTGTTTAATTTGAGTGATTTGGAATGTTTTGAAATTATTTTTGAAGAGATTTTGAGAAATTGGGTAATTTTGAGAATTTTTGAAAAATTTAGGGTTTGTGGACAATTTGGCAATTTGGTGAAGTTCTGGGCCGAGAATGGTCAAAACTGAGAATTTGGCAATATTAGGATTGGTTGAGAATTTTAGTCAAGAGGTCACCCTATTTGAGCCATCATACCAAGTGAACTCTTATTGTGGATCCTTCATGTGCTGGTCTTAGCTAAATCCTAGCCTAAGGCTAATGGTTTAGGGGACTCTCCATATGAGTTTCCAATAGAGTAGGGGATCAAGCTAGGCATGTTTGGGTTAGAGTTTAGGTTGTGAGTGCAAGTGGAAGTGTTTATGTGTAGACCTGACCAAGACCACACCACCCAGGGTTAACCCTAAGGCCAAACAGTCCTATGGGGACTCCTCTTGAGCTCCCCCATATTGGTCACACCTACTAAATGCTAGAGGTTAAAACCAACATGTGGAACTTCAAGATGAGCAAAAAAGAGTTTTAAAATCTCTATTGGTGAGGGTTACTCACCATTCCTCTAAGAATAATTAACAGGAAAGTTCTATGGCTAGATCCTAGGCTTCAAAGGAAGAAACTAGACCTCAACCAAAAGTGAAGTCAACATCCATTTAAAGGCTTTCTTATAGTTCTTCAAGGTTTTCATTAAACTTTCCTCTTCTTCTAAAGTTAAATTTGAGGAAATTATAAGCAGTAATGTTGAGGAATCACCTAAAAAGACATATTTTAAATGTTTAGGAAGTAACTTCAACTCAAGCTTAGGAGGGTTTTCAATCGATGGACAAAAAAATTAACTTTTTATGTCGTGTCCAAAACTTCAAAAATTTCTAAAACATAATTTGAATCTTTCTTATTAAAATCTTCAAATTGCTCTACTTCCTTTTCTTGCTCGTGTTCCAACTCTTTCATTTTAGATTCCTCTTCATAAGTTGTTTTGAAATGACATTCACTCAAATATCTTATTACATCCATTCTATAACATTCATCATCTTTACCTTTTATAGGATACTTCATTGATTTTGAAATATTAAAAGTAACCATTTGATCATTGATGCACATAGTTAATTCCCCTTTCTGCACATCTATCATTGCTCATCTTGTAGCTAGGAAAAGTCTCCCCCAAAATTATAGGTATCTCGCTATATTCCTTCATATCTAGCAAAATGAAATCAACAAGAAAGCTAAATTGATCTACTTTCATTAAAACATCTTCTATAACTCACTTAGGATATGTAATTGAATGATATGCTAACTGTAAAGTTGCAGTAGTATGGGATATTTTTCATAATCCCAAACTTTTAAATTTTGATAATGACATAAGGTTAATGTTTACACCTAAATTACATAATAATTTACCATAAAATTTGTCTCCTATTGCACATGAAATTGTGAAGCTACCAAGATCTTTAAGCTTTTCAGGAAGCTTTTTTTGAATTATAGCACTACACTCCTCAATAAGTGCAACAGTCTCGTTATCTTCAAACTTCATTTTTCTGTTAAGAATATCCTTCATAAACTTCACATTGCTTGACATTTATTCTAAAGCTTCAACAAATGGAATATTAATCATAAGCTTTTTAAAGATTTCCAAAAATATTGAAAATTGTTTATCCAACTTTTGTTGACGAAGTCTCTGAGGAAATGGAGGTGGTGATTTTTCCAAATCAATTTTTAGTAGAGAAATGGGTCTCTTTAAACCTTTCAGAGCGTCCTTTTTAGTCACTTCAACCTCTTCTCTCTCTACTTCAATCTCTTTTCAAATGCGGCCTTCTAACTCTCTTCCGCTTCCAAGTTGAATGGCTTTTACTAGCTCTTTATTCTGGTCTTTTGGATTTACTTTTGTATTACTAGGAAATGTTCCCTGGGATTTATTACTTAATGAATTGGCTATTTTTCCTAGTTGATTCTTAATATTTTTAATTGTAGCTCATTGACTTTGTAAGTGATTTCCCATTTGTAATACCAGTTCTTCTATAAATAACTCTTTCTCCTTAAATTGTGGATTACTGTTAAAACCTAGAGGATAAGTTGGTCTATAATTATTATTGTCTTGGTTGTTTCAATTTCCCAATTGGTTTACTTGGATGTTCCCCCATTGCTAATTATTACCACCCGAAGTATTAATCCGGTTAAAGTTAGGATGGTTTTTCCAACCTAGGCTATAATTGTTTGGATATGGGTTATTAACCTTATTATTTATGACATTCAAAGTTTTAAATGATGTTTGAGAATCTCCCATTTGTCCTAATGAATTTTCTTCAATCATGGAAATTGGTTGAGAAAAATTAATTCCAAATTTGTCTAACTTCCTTGATATTGTACCAACTTGATTTGCTAACAATGCAAAAGCATCATTTTCATGAATCTTGGCTACTTTCTTCGAATTTACCCTCTCAAAAGGCCATTGAAAATAATTAGTAGTCCTCCCTTCAATTAAAGCATAAGCGTCATGAAATGGTTTTGACATCAATGAACTACCAGCAGCGATATCGATAATAGATTTAAGAGATCTAACTAATCTATTGTAAAAGGTTTGAATTATTAACTAATCTGGTATATCCTGGTCTGGACACTTTCTCAGTAGTTCTTTAAATCATTCTCGCGCTTCATAAATAGATTCCCTTCCAAACTGACAAAAAGATGCAATATCAATTCTAAGCTTCACAATTTTTTATGGTGGAAAATATTTAGCAAGGAACTTCTGCTCTAAATCAACCCAAGTTCTGATAGATCCCAGTACTAACAAACTTAACCATATCTTAGTCTTATCCCTTAGTGAGAATGAAAAAATTCTAAGTCTTATTGCATCATCCAAAATACAATCATATTTAAATGTAGCACAAAATTCTAGTAAATTGGCAAGATGTAAATTTGGATCTCGAGTTGGTGCTCCCCCAAACAGATTATTTGATACCATTTAGATAATAACAGGTTTAAACTTAAATGAATTAGCCACTACAACAAGTTTTGAATACTACAATGAAGTTCATCTATTATAGGGTTTGCATAATCTCTTAAAGGTCTACATTTTTTATTAATTTCAGCATTTTGATTATTTTGGTTTTCATTTCTTGAAATTTTTTATTTTTTTTCTGTATTTTGTATTTTTTTTATTTTTTCAATAGTTCTTTCTAATTCAGAATCGTTTGATACTAGTCATTTAGAACCTAAACTGCACATACATTACTACAAAAGAACATAAAATAAAATCACACAAATAAGAACTTATATAAAAACAACAATACGATATTCCTATAATAGATTAAAAAGTTTAAATAAAACTTTCTAAAAATAGAAAATTTCTTTCTTAAAAATTCCTTCAAAATTTTTTTACACCCTGACAACGGCGCTAAAAACTTGATCCTGGCTTTTATGATAGTACTACGAAGTATGTGGTTATATTCTCAATTTTCCTTATTTATTTTTCTTACTTTATAACAATGCCAAAAAAAACCTTACTTTATAGCAAATAAGAGTGCAATTATTATATTTAAATATTAGGATACCATGCAAGTAAACATATCGTTATAATGTAATATAGAAATTTTTGATTAAGCCCTGAATTTCAAACCCACAGAGAGGATTACAATCTTGTAATAAGAAATTAGATAACAAAATCTACTTTGAAAAATTTTCTTACCCAAACTATAAATGCTATAATAGGAATGAAAGTTTTTTGATAAATGAAAATAAAGTAAACAACTAACTAAATTTAACTAAATATATGTAAGATGAAAGCAATATACATAAAATATATTTTTGCATATCAAGAATCAGTTACAAGTATAGGAATTATACTGTGGAAGTATCCAACTTGTGTTATGTCAAATAGGAGCAATATTAATCTTTAACCCTCTTACTAGAGATGCTAAAAAGAACATTAGCTAATTTAAAGTTTGAATAATCCTTAAGACGGGTTGGGTAGGGAAGATACTAGCTCTCACTCTAAAGTTCCCTCTTTTCCCTCCACCTGGGGGCCAACATTACATATCAAAACCTATAATAATAAACTAAATTGAGGACTTTATCTGGTCACTCTAAAGTCTTTTTACTCTACACCCTTCAAAGTTTATTTCCCTATATATTTGCACTCAACCATATGAATTACATTCTAATCCATACAATCTCATGTTATTCTTACCATTAGTTGATATGAAAATACCATGTCAGATCTTATATGTTCTCACAACAGATATTAACATCTTAATTGGTCAAATCAAGTAGTAAATGAAGTACAAAGTTTAAAATCATCACAACTTATTTCAACATTAAAGATTAATAATTCACACAACTTTCATCCAACACTTAGTTACTTATCATTTAAAAAAAAATGATAAAGAAAACTACTCAGAATTCATGAAATAATACAACCACACTTAAGTTTAAAAGTAGAAATCGTGTAAACACACAAGAACTCTAAATTAAAACCAAATGTAATCACAAAGATAAAATTTTATCCCAAATTCCTCTCCACCAAACTTTTAAAGTTCCTTCTAATCTCTTGTCTTCCTTTCTCTTACATTACTCTACTAACACACTACAACTCTTCCCTTTCTTCTCTCTAAAATTATCATAATTGATCTATGAGAGAGGGGCGTCGGCGGTTAATTGAGTCCCTCTTTCATTCAATCAAAGTCTTCTTTTATAATTTTCCAAAAGGTGCTTTGGCGTCTCTTCAAAAATGTGTCCACATTCAATTTATCTTCCATGAGTTGCCTACTTTCAATAGTCACTTGAACGTACTTTCGTGTCATTTAACCATAAACCACGTTTTCACCAAGAGTTGCTTCAATCACCCCTTCAAATATTGGTCCAATTTCATTGAATCATCAAATAACTACCTCTAGCACTTAAGCGTGAGTTATTTCATGCTTAGGCAAGGTTTTCTCTGTTATCCTAGGGGTTAAGTGCTAGTCCTAAGCGCTTAGGCGACATAGTTCTTTTGCACACCTCTTCATTTTTGCTCCAAATTTTATTTTTTTCACTCCTTTCACCATTTTTCATCCATTTGACTGTACCTGAAAGAAAAACACATAAATAACTTTCATTAAAATGAAATATCCTCAAAAATAGGTATAAAAATGTGTACATAAATGTTATATATTTTAGGTGTATCAGTGATGCACCTAAAAATTACATAATTTTTCATATATATTTTATGCTAAATTTTAATGATTTTTAAAGATATTATACTTTAAAGAAAGATATTTTGCATATTTTTTGTTTCAGGTACAAGAAATGAACTATTTGGTTAATATGAAGCAGAAATGTGCAATTTAGAGAAAAAATGAGTAAGAAAGAAAATTCTGGCTTGACACATTTCAATATGTCTTTCTATGCTTAATCTTATTTACATTTCTCACACATTTTTTAATTAAATTAAGCTTTAAATAAAGTTTGTTTTTATGCTTATTTTGTAGCTCTATCTGTTAGGAACACAATGCAACTGAAATGGGGCAAAAAGGAGCTAAAATAGAGCTAAATGAAGCAAAACTGTGGAGCTACTGCAGAGTGGCACCGACGGTGCCAGAGTTCAGAGAGCGATGAGAAAAGACATAGAAAACACCCAAAAATGGCACTGACAGTGCCCAAAAATGGCACCAACAATGTCAGGGACGATTATTTTCCCATATACAATGAATTTGAACGATTATTGGAAGCTTGCTTGAGGTATTTCTTGGGAAATTCCTCCCTACACTATAATAGAGTGATTTTATGTCAGAAAAAGTGTGTGAGAGTGGAAAAACATGGAGAATGTTTATAGATCTTATAATAGGAGTAGAAATGTAGATTTATACCTTTTTGGAGAGATTAGAGAAGGGTTTTTTAGAGAATCTATAAGGAGATGTACTAGCATTACATGGATCAGTGGGAGACTTTGTGGGAGAGATTTTTATCTTTTTTTTAAAGAGAAAAATATAAGGATTGTGTTCTTCATTATCTTATGATTTTGTAAACACTTATCTAATAAATTTTCTTTTATAAAAAGAAGTCTTTCGTTGTGTTTTCTTTGTGCTTTGTGATGTATCTTTCTTACTCTTTCTTTTTATTAGAAAATAGTGGCTTAAGAAGATTATGACATTATTTTCCTTTTACTTTTCTTTTGTAATGAGTAGAATTCATATTTCGGATATTGGGATGCATGCTAGAATAAGTTTTGATTATAAATGTGATGGTTTTTACTTGCACTCCATTTACATTACAATAAGGCCTCGTTGCAGTGTTAAAATTCGTTGTAATTGCATTAAAACCCAAGAAAGCGGTGTAATTCTCAACAAAGTGGAACCACATTCAAATTCCTTGGATGATGAAGTTCATGGGGGTTAAGTGCAAATAAATAGGGATATATATATATATATATATATATATATATATATATATATATNTATATATATATATATATATATATTACTGGGTGAAGAATTGGAGATTCTAGGGTGACAGACTAAATTCCCCAATTTGGTCTTAGTGTTTAAGAACTAAAGCGAGAGTTAGCCTTTAGGGGAAGGGAAGTGGGAGCTCTGGAGTGAGATTTAGTATCCTCCCAGCCTAACCATAGATTTAGAGACTAAACCAAATATTAGCCAACGATTCTCTATAACACTGGACTAGGGGTAGAGAATTAAAATTGCTCCTGTTTGGTACATTAAATATTTAATGTATCTTATTCCTTTATGTTATCCAATTCATTACATAAGAATAACAGTTTTTAACATCTCAAAATTCTCGAAACCAATTCATCCAAAAAGGGTTATCTTTAGAATTAATTTTTTCATTAAGGAATAGTTATTAGTTGTTTTAAACTTAATACTTACATTTAGGAGTACTTGTTAGAAAAACCACTTAAGTCAATCTTCCAAATTAAGGACTAATAGTAATAGACTAGAATTTGACTAATGAACTCTTACCTTGTTTCTTCATGCAATCGATACTAGGATTTTTAAAGAAAACACTATATTACTTGAAGGGATACGTGCACTTGCGTAGAACCCATAGTGTGTGAACTAATTTATATATTTTATATAATATCTAAATTTTGCACATTAAATACTTAATATAAATTGGGTCAACTTTTTTGGCTATATTTTTAAAAGTTAAACTATTGCATAATTCCGGGACAGGTCAAGTTTTCTGCATTGTTACAGGGGATTTAAATTGACATAAAACCCGCAGAAAAACAACACACATTATGGGCGCATCAAGTTTTTGGCGTCATTGTCGGGGAAGCTTTAGTAAGAACCTAGGATAATTTTTGTTAAACCGTAAGACTTAGATTTGGAATTTATAGTATTTTTATCGAGTGTGTTTAGTTATTGTGTGTTTATTTAAAGAAAATTAAAATACCAAAATTTTTTTTAATATTTATCCTATTAGTTATGTCTTTAAATTTGTATGTGTAGTTCAAGAGCTACAAACCTTGGATTTTATGGCTCTGATTTAGCGAAAAATTTTAGGAGGATGATGAATCAGAAAAACCTTCATGAATTTAATGTAGAAATGACCGATGAACGAGATAATGAATATTCAGATTTGGATTTTAATGCTAGTAGTTTTGAAAGAGTAAACCCAAAAAGAGTGGCAAATTTTCAAGAAGATATTCTTACAATTTTAATTTCTCAAGTTGCAGATATTGAGAAGAAGTTATATCAATATATAGAAAGATATCCCCAAGAAACCCCAATTATTGAGGAAAATTCATTTGGACAATGGATTGAAACTGGCCATAAGATACATAATTCTTATTCTAATTATTACAATCAAGGTTGAGAAAGTCATTTGAATTTTAACAGGAATAATAATTTTGGAGGAGAAGACAAATTTTGGGAAGAAAATCAATTTAATCAGACCTGTAGTTGGAATAATCAGGGCTATTATAATAATGAAAGTTAATTTCCTCATTGTTTTAACTTCAAACCCCAGAATGAGGAGAAGGATTTTGGGAAGAAAATCAATTTAATCAGACATGTAGTTGGAATAATCATAGCTATTATAATAATGAACTTTAATTTCCTCATTATTTTAACTTCAAACTATAGAATGAGGAGAATGATTTATTAGAAGAGGTTGTCATTCAAATGAAAAGTGAGTCGGAGTGTCAAAGGTCTGCAATAAGGAATATGACAAACCAATTGGGGCATATTATTAACTCAATTAATAATCATCCTCAATTTAACTCCAACCCACAAGATGAGGAGAAGGAATTAATGTTAGAAGAGGTTGTGATGCAAATGACAAGTG
The DNA here is from genome assembly GCA_003013225.1 of Phalaenopsis aphrodite. Taxonomy (NCBI): domain Eukaryota; kingdom Viridiplantae; phylum Streptophyta; class Magnoliopsida; order Asparagales; family Orchidaceae; genus Phalaenopsis; species Phalaenopsis aphrodite. The sequence continues at coordinate 300,355 of NEWO01000164.1, read as the reverse complement.
AGTTGGAAAATCAAGATGTCGTATTAAGGAATATAGAAAACCAACTGAGATAAATTATTAAAGCAATTAACAGCTACCCCTCAGAGATTTTATCTAGTGTCTCTGAGATAAACCCTAAAGAAATGAATGATGAGCAATATAAAGTTATCGACTAATATTTAGAAGAGAATTTGAGGATATGTTTCAAAAGAACTTTGAGTTGAGAAATGAGGATACGCAGATTGAAAGAAAAATGGAAGAAATTCCTTAGGAATTAGAAAAACCCATTTCCTCAACTAGGATAAACATAGAAAGTTCATGTCCACCATTTACTCAGTACCAAGGGGAAGAATTGAAAGACAACCATGAAAAAAAGAGTAAACTAGAAGAATTTGATCCATAATTTAAATTATCTAGACAGAATCCGATCCAAAATTTGGGAGATCATGAAGTATCTTATAAAGATCAATTTATTATAAATTTTAAGGATGATATTAATTTGAAAATTGAGAAAATCACTAGAAGAATATTGGATCTAGAAAGAAATACGAGGAACAAGGATATGAATCAATCTGAAATGGAAGAGCTGAAAGAAAAATTTTAAATCGAGGACTTTGTAGGAATTCTTGGATCTGGAAAATATTGGGTGATTGATCAAGGATTATTTAAATAGAATTTTAATCCAAGCAGAATCATTTATTTAGCTGAAAACGTTAAACAAAGCGTTTTATGGGAGACAACCCATATTTATCAGTGTGGTTTGATTTAGTGTGCTTAAGAGTTACGAATGTTACTGTTGTATTGTGTTTGCTTTAATGTGGATTTATCAGTTTGATTGATGATTGGTAGATGTTTGGAGTGTTAGTGGTTTGATTTGCTTTTTGTGTGTCATGAGGGAGGTGATTTCTTAACTTATTATTACGGTTAGACTTGTATGTTCTCTTGTAGTAGTTGGATTGATGAGTCCACTACAACTTCAGTCTCACCCGAACTTGAGTTTTAGAAGAGTCATTATGAATTTATCAGTGACAATTCCATCTCATTTTTGTTACTTCCTTTCTTTAACCTTATTTTTATTTGGTAGGAGTAGCTAACCTATTTGATGAGAAATATGTGAATGAATTTACACTATCCTTATAACTGTTTGAGGTGTTCAATTAATGGAATATGGTGGCACATGAGGTTGGTGTTCGCGAAGTAATGCAATAGGGATAATCTTAACTTTTGGATTGTAATCTATAAAATCATTTATAAGTACCCAATATATCTGTGTAGTGACTCCGTTAGAAATTGAAAGTATGTTAGTGAAATGCAATGAGTTAAAGGAAGAATTATCTCATTTATCATGTGTGTTTGTGTTTGTGTTACAATAATATATAAGACTTGAAGAACATTTTTATATTACTATGCTGATACCTATTATGTTAGTTAGAATTTCATTTAGTTAATTTCATTCTAGCATGTTTATTTTAGATTTACTTTCTACTACATGTTTTTTTTCCTCATAAATAATTGTAGATGTTTTTTTATAGACATTTATGATAGATAGAATTTATGAACTGTTTTTCTTCATGCTTATATCTTCTGTACTAAATGTTATCCATGTTAAAAATCAAGTTTAGTGGTAGGAATAAAAATAAAATATTAAAGTGAGTACCTCCTTTTAGTTTAATATTATTGCAAGCATGTTTTTGGCTCGATTTACTTTCTCTTGCAGTCATTCTATCATGATTATGAATGTATATGAATTTGATAAGATATTGTAGTAGTAAGTAAATTCAACTTTTACTTTCTCTTCCTGCTACATTTTATGGAATTAATTACTAAATATTTTAAAATTCAAGTTTGGGCGGAAGAAAATTTTCCTTTAAAAGAAAGAAACTGAGTTTTATTTGTCCTCAATTAGTTATATTTTCAAAATTTAATTTGACATGACCTTCGGTATTAGAAACTAACTTTAGATAACTATATTTGTGTTTCTAAATATATAGTACACTTAAGTATAAGTTTTCAATAATGAAAGTTAACTTTAAAGTTAAGATGTTTGGTACTTAGGGATAAGATTATGATTTTTTTTATTTAAAAGGAAATTGTATTTTTGAAGTATTAAGAATCTTTGAGTTTCATTTAAGAAGAAAAGAATGAGACTTTATGAAAAATCTTCAGAGCTAATATTAATTTATAAAGTGAAGGAATGTGAAAATTTTTTATCTTTAAGAAGAGGATAGTAAAGTTCAAAATCATTAAAGACTATTTGGATATAGTAATCCTCACATTGAAAAGAAAAAAAGAGAAAGGATTGAAAATGATCCTGAAAGAAAAGAAAAAGAAAATAAAATTATGCGAGGAGAAGCTTGAGGAGATGCCTGATAAAAAATTAGCTTAACTTGAATCAACTTGAGGAAGAAGGTTTCATTACATTTTCTAAACTTGTATTTGAGTATTAACATTCTTACTAATAAATGTTTCATGAATTTCTTTTTCATATGAATATTCTAAGTAACTTTAATATGATAAATTGCAATTCTTCTTGAAATAAATGGAGAATCATAAATCTTAGACTTGACTACAAAATATTCTTACACTTTTAGTTTTGACTTAAGTTGTAAAATTTTTTTTTAAAGTTGTGCTATTATATTTAGTAGACCATATTATAGAAATATAGAAGTTAAACTCTATACCATAAGTCATATTTTAATGTATTAAAAGTGTTACTTGAGGACAAGTAACATTAAAATTTAGGGGATTTTGATACGCCTAAAAATTACCTGCTTTTTCATATATATTTTAGGCTCAATTTTAATGATTTTTAATGATATTACCCTTTAAAGGAAGCTATTTTGCATATTTTTGGTTTGAGGTACAAGAAATGGACTTTTGGAGAAAATGAAGCAAAAATGGTGCAATTTGGACTAAAAATGAACAAGAAAGAAAATTCTGGCTTGACACATTTCAATATGTCTTTCTATGCTTAATCTCATTTTCACTTCTAACATATTTTTGAATGAAATTACGCTTTAAAGAAAGGTTATTTTCATGCTTAGTTTGTAGTTCAATATATTAGGAACACAACACAACTAAAACGGGGCAAAACATAGCTAAAATGGAGCCCAACAGAGCAAAATAGTGGAGCTACTGTACGGTGGCACTGATAGCGCTAGTTTCCAGAGAACAAAAAGAAACAGAGCCGCTAATGCCCAAAAATGGAACCGACGGCGCCAGGGACGGTTATTTGCCCATATACATTGAATTTAGACGATTTTTGAAAGGTTGCTTGAGGCATCTCTTAGGAAATTCATCCCTACACTATAATAGAGTGATTTTATGTCAGAATAAGTGTGTGTGTGAGTGAAAAAATGTGGAGAATATTCATAGATCTTAGAATAGGAGTAGAAATGTAGATTTTTACCTTTTTGGAAAGATTGGAGAGAGGATTTTGAGAGACTCTGTAAGGAGATGTACTAGCATTGCATGGATCAGTGGGAGACTTTGTAGAAGAGATTTTTTTATTTCTTTCAAAGGGAAAAAGCAAAGTATTGTGTTCTTCATTATCTTATAATTTTGTAAACACTTATCTAGTAGATTTTGTTTGATGAAAAGAAGTTTTTTGTTGTGTTTTCTTTATGCTTTGTGATGTATCTTTCTTACTCTTTCCTTTTATTAGAAAATAGTGGCATGATTATGTCGTTGTTTTTCTTTTATTTTTCTTTTGTAATGAGTAGGATTCATGTTTACGATATTAGGATGCATGCTAGAAGAAGTTTTGATTATAAATGTGATGGTTTTTTACTTTCACTTCATTTACATTACAATAAGAGCTCGTTGTAGTGTTAAAACTCGTTTTAATTGCATTAATACCTGAGAGGGACGTGTAATTCTCAACAAAGTGGAAACACATTCAATATTCATGGATGGTGAAGTTCATGGGGGTTGAGTGCAAATAAATAGGGAAATATATATATTATTGGGAGAAGAATTGGAGATTCTAGGGTGACAAACCAAAATTCTCAATTTGGTCTTAGTGTTTAAGAACTAAAGCGAGAGTTAGCCTTCAGGGAAAAAGAAGTGGGCGACCAAAGGAAAATATGTTGAGATTTTCATACCTATTTTACACTGTTTTTGATGATATTTCACTTTAAAGAAATGTATTTTTGATGTTTTGTTGCAAGAATGATGAAATAGGGTCATTGGAGCAAAAAAATGCAAAAAAGAAGCGAATTTGGAGTAAAAATGACCAAAATGTGAAGAATTAAACTAGGGCATCGACGGCGCCATCGGTCCCGCCGACGGTGAGATTTTCCTGAGACTCCAAAACTAATTCATTGGGAAGGTCCGCCGACGGCGACCTCGAGGCCGCCGACGGCGAGCTCGGCAGTTATGTCCAACCAGGCTTTGGATGAGGGCAAATTTTGAAGGGATGCTTTGGCAACTTTTGGGAAAGCTCATCCACAACTTTAAAAGAAGATTTTGGCCAAAAATTAGAGAGGTCTTGGATGTTAGAAAAGTCTTGAAGAGAGGGGAGACTCAAAATTGAAGTGTGAAACAAGTGTAGAGAGTCTAAATTGTGAGGAATTCTTCAAGAGTTTGTAAGAGTGGAGGGAAAGTGAGAGATTTCTTCCTCCTTGCTGCTTCAAAGAGGAATTCTGTGTGCTGTAAAGAAAAGAAGAGATTCAGAGGAACTTTGAGGAGTTTTCTTGGGGAGAAATTAGAGATAAGTTTATTTATTGTTGTAGTTTGTATGACTTAATATTATATATGAATTCTGAGTTTTGTTGTGTTTTCCCCATGAGATCTGAGTGGTTTTCTATGTCTTTCTCCTTGTCTTGAGATTTATGAAATGGTGATTTGAATTGGTGAAGCCATGAAAATGTTTAAAAAATTGTGATGATCTTTTCACTTTGATATTAATTTACTTTCATTTTGGTCAATTAATTTGTTAAAATATGTTGAGTTTTACAACTAAAGTGAAGATTACATCCAAGATTTAGGGAGGTCAAAGCCCTTGAAAGTTAGGCACGAACAAATAGAGAAATAAAATTATCAGGCGTAGATTTAGAGATTTTAAGGTGATAGAATAAAATCCTCAATTTGGTCCTATCGTTTGGGTGCTAAAGTGTACATGTTAGCCCTCAGGAGAGGGGAACGTGGGAGCTCCGAAGTGAGAGCCGGTATCCTCCCAGCCTAGCCGCAGATTCAGTAAATAAGCATAGGATTAGTCAATGTTCATTATGCCTCGACCAAAGGGTAAAGAATATGTATGCTCTTATTTGACACAATATAATTTGAATTAATTCACCTTAACCATTCACTATAACTTCTTGACAAGGAGAATGATGTTTTCTTATATATTGAATATCACATTTGAACCCTCATTAGTATAATTAGTTATTTAATAGTTATTAAAATTACATATTTATTTCAATTGCCTATTAGTGACAGATAAGCAAATTGAACTTTGTTGTTGTGATTAAAGTATTGCTTTTCTAAAATCTTAGTTCGTAGTTCTAATCTTACTTCCTGTGGGATCGATATCTAAGACTCCATTAAAGCCCTATATTACTTGAGCGATACATATACTTGTGTTGATAAGTGTGACTTTAAAATTATTGAATATTTATTACGTTCATATTTATCGAATCTATAACGGTTATTAAGGTTTTGGTACAGTTGCTGAGGAAGTAAATCTTTTAGCAGCAGTATTAAATACTTTTGTTTTTAAGCATATATAAATTCACGGTTAGTGGGAGCTCTGGAGTGAGAGTCAGTATCCTCCCAGCCTAACCACGAATTTAAAGACTAAACCTAACATTAGTCAACGATTCTCTATAAAACTTGACTGTGGGTAGAGAATTAAAATTGCTTCTATTTGACACATACAATATCTAATGTATCTCATTCCTTTAGGTTATCCAGTCCCCTACATAAAAATAGCAGTTTTTAACATCTCAAAATTCTCCAAACAAATTCATCCAAAAAGGGCTATCTTTAGAATTAATAATTTTATTTAGGAATATTTATTAGTTGTTTGAAACTTAAAACTTTCATTTAGTAGTATTTGTTAGAAAAAACACTTAAATCGATCTTCCAAACTAAGGAATAATTGTAGTATACTAGAATTTGACTAAGGACATCTTACCTCACTTCTTTGTGGGATCGATACTGGTGTTTTTAAGGAAAGCCCTATATTACTTGAAGTGAATAGTGCACTTGCGTTCTAACCCATGGTATGTGAACTAATTTATATATTTTATATAACATTTAAAATTTACACATTAAATAATTAATATAAATTGGGTCAAGTTTTTTTTCATATTTTTGAAAGTTGAATTACTGTGTAATTTCAGGACAGGTCAAGTTTTTGACACTATTAGAGGAGATTTAAATTGACATAAAACATACAAAAAAATATCACACACTAGGGGCGCATCAATCAGCAGTGCCAATATTCCATCTTCTTCTTGAGCTTCTACATCATGAGCCTCACATGTATTTGCATTATTTTTAGAGCCTATTTTGGAACATTTGAAGATACTTGAAGGAGATATGGCTTTTATGCATAGACAAATGTTCAATAATGAAGAATTTAATGAATATTTGGACAGGCAGAAAAAGAATAAAAGTGACTTTAAGGATCGATACTATGAATCCATAATAGAAGTTTTTAAGCAAAATCAATGGGTTGAAAGAAGTAAGAACAATCAATTTTCTGAATATCCTCAAAATCAAACTCTTACTCATCACGGACCCAAGGATGAGGATGACATAGAAGATTAAGAAGTTGAATAAGATGATGATGATGGTGAGTGTGAGTAGGTGTTTTTTCTTATGTGTCGAACTCTAATGTTTACGTGTCATAGTGTTTGTTTGTTTATGTTGGATTCATATATGTGTGTTGTAGGAGTGCTGAAGTGATCATGTTGTAAGCCATGTTTGTATTATCATTTTTATAAAATGAATATTAGTATTGTTTGTGTTAAACAAACTTATCTTTATATTCATGCCGTATTTACTAAATAATAATTCCTATTATTAAATTGTGAACCTAAAAATTATACATGTCTACTTTTATACTTAGTACTTGTACTTAAGTTTATAATTCCTTTTTAGTTCAGCTTAATTTTTAGCATGTATTTATCAGTTTTAATATTTTTTTCTTGTCATATTTATTTGTACTTGTAAAATATTTAAAAATTCAAGTTTAGGGGAAGGAAGAAAAATAACTTTCAAAGTTAAACTTTATTTGTCCTAAAATAAACTACAAATAAAAATATATTTGAAAGATAATTTTTTTTATAAGATTGCTAAAATTTAAATTCTAGAAATGCAATAGGAAAGCTTAGTAGAAACTTTAGTAAAATGGATGAAACTAAAGTTAAGAAGTTTAGTGGAAAATAGTAAGTAAATGATTTTATTATTTATAGTAGGAAAAATTGAATTTTTGAAAAATTATGGTTTTTTAGAATAATACTTTTATGAATAACTTAGACTCTATTAAAATTTTTTTTCAAAAACTAATTATACATTTTAAATTAAGGATAAAAAATGAGTTTTTAACTTTAAAAAATGGATAGAGAAATTCAAAATTATTAAAGGTCTATCCAGATATAGTAATTCTAACCTTAAAAAAATAAAAAAAGGGGAAGGAGAAGCTTGAGGATTATAACCTTATTAAAAATTCATTTCACTTGAATATTTCCAAGGAAAAAAACTTAGGATCAATTCTAAGCTTAATTTTAGAAATTATTAATAAAATCATTTTTAAAATAAAATTCATAAATTATGAAATTTATATTTTTCTAAGAATCCAAAGTTTGGAAAAATTTTAATTATTTCTGAATTAAATAGAAAATCAAGATTACTGAGTTTCATACTAAATATTCTAACACCATAGATATCATTTAATTTACTGGAAATTCTTTTAGGTTAGACTATAACATTCTAGAACAAAATTTTAGGTCATCTTAATAATTTTGATTTTAGAAGGAGTGGTATTACTTGAGGACAAGTACTGTTTAAGTTTTATGTATTTTGACATGCCTAAAAATGCACTACTTTTTATATGCATTTAATGCTTATTTTTTTAGTGATTTTACACTTTAAAGGAAGGTATTTTTTTGTGTTTTTGATTAAAGGTACCATATGTTATGAAATAGAAACAAATGGAGTAGAAATGGAGCAATTTGGAGTCAAATGGAGCAAATTGAGATCAATAGAGCATAGAAGAAAAATTGACTTAGAGTCTAGATGTGAAGTAGTTATCCTGTGCTTCTATAAGACAGGCGCCTAAATGCCGTGGTTGAGCCCTTAGGTGCTAGAATCAGTTTTTTTTTTTTAAATGCAATGTAATTTGGATGAATTTTGAAGGGGTGTCTGAAGTGACTCATTTCGAGGGTTATATTAGAAAGAGAGATTTGTAAGTATAGGGGGCTCTTGGTGTGTGTGTGTTGGTATCTCTTGGAGTATGTGTGTGTGTGTGTATGTGTGTGTTTGGTGTAATCCTAGAGGGAGAAGAGAGAGTGGGGCTTGGTGTCTCTTCATGTGGGAAGTGTCTTTTGGAGCCTTGGTGACTCATGGGACTTTGTAGAGAAGTGTAAGGGATTGCTATGTACTGTGTAATGAGGGTGTGAATCTTCTGTAAAGATAAGTCTTTTACTCTTATTATATTTGCTTTGAATTATTGCAATATAGTTATGTGATTTCAATATCATTTGCAATGAAGAATAGATGTGTCTTCTTCATGCTTAGTGAGTAGTTTTCCTTATTCTTTCCTTTTGTGGTGAATTAGTGGCATGTTTAGAAGTATTTGTTTTATGAGAGAATAATTTTAATTTCTATGTGAAAAGTAATATATTTGACGCTTCATTGACATAATGTACTGGCCATAGGTTATGTTAAAATTTGTTATAAGTTAAGATTGAGACTCAGAAGAGCGTTGACTTCATAACTTGACTGCACTCGCATTATCTGGTTGGCTATGGTGAAGTAGTTTAGGCAGAGATGCAACTTTTAAAGGAAATATGCTTCATGATTTGTTTTTATTATGAGCTTCTAGGTGACAATTGATGTAAATGAATGGGCTCCTTACCATGAGTTGTGAGGCTTTTAACCACCTTCGCATCTCTGCAAGTTGTGTAAACCTAGTAGAATACTAAGCATACCTATACACTCAGAGAAGGTAGGTAGACATATGTTTGTTGTTGGCACAAAAAAAAATTATTATATAATTCTATCAATTCTTCCACTACTTATGCCACTATATTCATTATAAAAGGAATGAGATTTTGATTATATATGAATTTTCCAAAATTTAGCCAGCCTCCGTAGATTAGTTAACTTTAATTTTAGAGTAATGTAGTGAATATAGGAAAATCAAACTTTTAAGAATTTTTAGGTTAAGATGAGTTATTGTAGACTATAAATTTTGCTAAAGTCGTTACAAATTAAATCCATTCCCCGTGGGATTGATACTCGGGGTTTTTTTAAAGAAAACTATATATGACTTGAACGATACGTATACTTTTGTAGACCCCCTAGTGTGTAAAATCTAAATCAAATTCTAATTTCTATAACATATCTAATTTGAACACTAATCTCCTAAAGAAACTGAGTCAAGTTTTTTGCTAGGAAACTAAATAATTGTGTAATTGCAGGTCGGGTCACCTGCCAGAGCAGTCAGTGGCCTCTTTGGATTATTAAGGGGCTCTGGGCTTAGCTCACTATAACCTATGCCTCTTCTGATAATGAGAGGAAGAGGCAAATGAACGGAGCCAAATGAGTGATGAAAGAAGCCTGGGGAGCTGTACTACATATTGATGAATCAACCCCCTATATGGACCACTGCAAGAGGCTGGTAAGTATCACTTAAATATTTAAAAATTAATTCAATTACTGAAGTAATTTTGTAGCGCTAACCAATTTTTTATGCTAAGTAGACCAAGGAGTTTATTCTGGCTCCCTCCATTGCGGTGTTGCATATCTGAATTCATTGGTGCCCGGGGAATGTCTAGTGGGTCTCACAGCATTCTTGCAGGTTGTTGTAAGTTAAAAACCTTCAATTAAAAGATTATTTTGACTCAAACTATTGAAATTGTCAAATTAAACACTCGTTTTAATTATGAAGGAGTTTGAGGAGCTTTGGGTGAGGCACTAGGCACTTGATACACCTAAAATATATAGTATTTTTAGACACATTTTTATACCTATTTTTGAGATATGTGCTTTAATGGAAGCAATTTGTATGTTTTTCTTTCAGGTACAAGTAAAAAGTTGAAAATTGCTAAAATGAGTGAAAAAGGATCAAATTTGGAGCAAAAAGGTGAAAATTGTGCTAAAGTGTTTTGGCACCTAAGTGTCAGATCTGGCTTTTAAGTGCCAGTGAAACAAAGAAGGCCACGTCTAAGCACCAGATGCCCCGCGCTTAAGTTCCAGAGACAGTTATTTGGCAGTTTTCTTCATTTGGCCAAATTTTGAAGAGATATTTGAGGCACCTATTGACTAAAGAGGGTGGTTATGACCATTAGGAACAAAAATATTATTATAAGACTTATGAAAGGAGGCATCTTTTACAGAATACATTGAATTTGGACACATTTTGAAGAATTTCCAAGGCACCTCTTGGGAAATTTATAAACGAAGGAAGTTGAGAAATTTGAAGGAGGTGCTTAAAAGTTCTGAAAAGAGTGAAGAGGAGGAGTCTTGAGAAGTTTTGAGAGATAGTTTTGGAGAGATTTTCAGGCACCACACAAATTTACTTTATCCTTTTTGTTTTTAGTTTATTTTGAGAGTGTTGTAAAACAAAAGAGATTCAAAGCAACTTCAAGACTTTAGTAGTGAATTTGAGATAATTTTTTTATCTTTTGTTTTGAACTACTTTTGGTTATAATCGAGACTTCTTGATGGTTTGGCAATGATTTTTTCTTTTAAACTAAAGTGTAGTTTTGTTTTCTCCATGGATTCTGAGTATTTTTCTTTTTCTTTCTCCTTAAAATGATAAGTAATTTAAAGTGTTGGATGGAAGTTATGGAGACTATTGATCTTTAAAGTTGGAAGAAGTTGTGATGATTTAAATCCATGTACTTTATTTACTTCTTGATTTGGCCTATTCAAATGTTAAAATTTGTTGTGAGAACATGTAAGAACCGGAATGGTATTGTCTTAGTCAACAAGTGGAATGAATCACATGAGGATGTGTGAATGAGAATGTAATTCATATGATATAGTTCAAATAAATAGGAAAATAATCTTTGAAGTGTGTAGAGTTAGAGGACTTTAAAGTGTAAGGTTAAAGCCCCCAACTTGGTTTATTGTTTTATGTTCTGATACGAGATGTTAGCTCTCAGGTGGAGGGAATCGAGGGAACTCTAGAGTGAAAGTTTGTTGTTCAATAGTGCATATTGCATAATTTCTCTGTGGATCAGATATTCAGGTATTAATAAAAAAAGTCTTATATTACTTGATAACGATATGTATACTTGCATGGTATCCCAATATATATATATATATATATATATATATATATATATATATATATATATATATATATATATATATATAAATTAAAATTTTAAACACTTATTTTCTTTAAGATCAAGTTTTTGGTTATGTTGCAAAGTAAGGAAATATAAGTAAAAATTATAATTAAAGTCATCGTTATACTATTGCATATAAACAATCGGGATAAAGTTTTTGGCGCTGTTGCTGGGGAGAAGACTTAAAAAATTTATTGAAAGCAAATTTCTATTTTAAAAAGTCTTATTTAAACTTTAAAATAAGTTATAGTATTTTATTTTGTGTGTTTTATTTTATTTTATTTTATTTTATTTTATGTTAAGGTATGTGTAGTTCAAGTTCGGAAGGACCACTGTCCTACGATTCTGAATTAGAAAGAACTGTTAAAAAATTAGAAAAATCAAAAAATTAAAAATCTTGAAAAATCTAAAAAAAGTACAGAAATGACAGACCAAAAAAATCAAAATACTGAAATTCATCAAAAATTTAGAACTTTACGAGATTATGCTAACCCTATGGTAGATGAACTTCATTGTAGTATTCAAAAACCTACTGTAGTAGTTAATTCATTGAGCTTAAACTTGCTATTATCCAAAGGGTATCAAATAATCAGTTTAGGGGATCACCAATAGAAAATCCAAACTTACATCTTGCCAGATTTTTAGAATTGTGCGCTACATTTAAATGTGATGGTGTGTTAGATGATGTCATAAGACTTATGTTGTTTCCTTTCTCACTGTGGGGTAAAACTAAGATGTGGTTGAATTCTTTAGCACTTGGATCTATCAGAACTTGGGGTGATTTAGCACAAAAATTCCTTGCTAAATGTTTTCCACCATATGAAATTTTGAAGCTTAGAAATGATATTCAATCTTTTAATCAGTTTGAAGGGGAATCTATTTATGAAGAATGAGAATGATTTAAAAAACTCTTAAGAAAGTATCCACACCATGCAATACCAGATTGGTTTATAATTCAAACTTTTTATAATGGATTAACTGGATCTCTTAGATATATTATCGATGTCGTTGCTGGTGGTTCGTTGATGTGAAAACCATTTCATGATGCATGCTTTAGTTGAAGAAATGACTACCAATAATTTAGTTAATACTTAAATTTCTTATGTTGAAAATAATTTTCAAAGTTAGTATTATTTTTTTAAGTAAAAGATTTATATCAGGACTTTGCTTTAGGAAAGGAGGAAGAGATATCAAAACCATTATAGGCATATCCAGATATAGTAATACTTGCCTGAAAAAAAAAAGAAAAAAAGCAAGGGACAAGAAGCTTGAGAATTAGTGCTTAATCAAAAATTGGTTCCACATTGAACTTTTTAAAGTATAAGACCTGAGAAATTCTTAAGCTTAAGGATATAATATAGTAAGTAAAAGTATTCTTAATAAAAAATTTTTATGTAGAGAAAATAAAAGGACTAAATTCTAAATTTCGAGAATCTACAATATTTCTGAATTAGATACCTCGTATTTTTATCTTTCTTAACATTAAATGTTTCTAAACTTTAAATTGGTCTCATTTACTAAATATTTTTCTAAATTGGACTACTGTATTTCTAAATTTATATTTTAGTAACTCCTAAAGAAACTCATATACATATCATACTTATTTTGTTTTTAAAGATTGAAGTGTCATTTGATGACAATTAACATTTTAAATTTGAGGGATTTTGATACACCTAAAATATATAGTGTTTTTAGACGCATTTTTTTACCTATTTTTTAGATATTGCACTTTAATGGAAGGTATTTGTGTATTTTTCTTTCAGGTACAAGTAAAAAGTTGAAAATGCTAAGGAGTGAAAAAGGATCAATTTTGGAGCAAAATGGTGAAAATTGTGCTAAATTGTTTTGGAGCCTAAGCGCCAGATCTGGCGCTTACGCGCCGGTGAAACAGAGAAGGCCGTGCCTAAACTCCAGAGGCCTCGCGCTTAAGAGCCAAAGGCCAATTTTTGGCGGTTCTCTTCATTTGGCTGAATTTTGAAGAGGCATTTGAGGCACCTATTGGCTAAAGAGGGTGGTTATGATCACTAAGAATGAAAATATTTTTAAAAGACTTATGAAATGAAGCTTCCCTTGGAGAATACATCGAATTTGGACACATTTTGAAGAATTTCCAAGGCACCTCTTGGGAAATTTATAAAAGAAGGAAGTTGAGACATTTGAAGGGGGTGCTTGAAAGTTCTGAAAAGAGTTTGAAGAGGAGTCGTGAGGAGTTTTGAGAGATAGTTTTAGAGAAATTTTTTATCTTTTATTTTAAACTATATTTTGTTTTAATTGAGGCTTCTTGTTAGTTTGATAATGACTTCTACTTTTAAACTAAAGTGTGTTTTTATTTTCTCCATGGATTCTGAGTAGTTTTCTTTATCTTTCTCCTTAAAATGATATGTAATTAAAAGTGTTGGATGGAAATTGTGCAGAGTATTGATCTTTAAAGTTGGAAGAAGTTGTGATGATTTAAATCCATGTACTTCATTTACTTCTTGATTTGGTCTATTCATATGTTAAAATTTGTTGTGAGAACATGTAAGAACTGAGATGATATTGTCTCTGTCAACAATTGGAAAGAATCACATTAGGTTATATGAATGAGAATGTAATTCATATGATTTAATCCAAATAAATAGAGAAATAATCTTTGAAGGGTGTAGAGTTAGAGGACTTTAAAGTGACAGGTTAAAGCCCCCAACTTGGTTTATTGTTTTAGGTTCTGATACGAGATGTTAACCGCTAGGTGGAAAGAATCGAGGGAACTCTAGAATGAGAGTTGATATCTTCCCTGCCTAGCCGGTCTTCAGAACTATTCAAATTTTAAATTAGTCAATGTTCTTTATAGCATCTCTAATAAGGGTAAAGAAAATAGTTGCTTCTGTTTGGCACAACACAATTAGCATACTTCCACAATAGAATTCCTATACTTATTACTGATTTATGATAAAGAGAAAGTTATTGTCATATCAAGTGATTTTCTTTTACATAAACTCAAGTTATCTTATTTAGTTGTTATTGTTTTATCAAAATATAAAAAATACAAAAAAAAGTAATTTGAATTTTAATACTGTGAAAATATCTACAGTTTAAGTATTTGACTTTTTAGAATAGAAAGTTTGTTGTTCAATAGTGCGTATTGCATAATTTCCTTATTTGTTCGATATTCAGGTCGTAATAAAAAATTCTTATATTACTTGATAACGATATATATACTTTCGTAGTATCCCAATATATATATATATATATATATATATATATATATATATATATATATATATATATATATATATATATATATATATATATATATATATATATATATATATATATTAAAAATATAAACTCTTATTTTCTTCAGGATCAAGTTTTTGGTTTTGTAGCAAAATAAAAAAATATAAGTGAAAATTATAATTAAATACATTGTTATACTGTTACATACAAACAGTCGGGATCAGCACTTAGGCCCAGTCTTCCACCACCATCAGTGGTAGTCAGTCTACCACTGCACAGTCCGAGCGAAAGCTTTGGACCTAGGCGATAGGGAAAAAGAAGCGGAGCGTTTATGGACTTGGAGCGAAAGGCATATTTTTCAATGTTGATTTCTCTTATGGTCCCGTATTGAGTTTCCTGAGTTCCCCATAGCAAGACTAAGAGGCTCTTGTCAGGCAAATGATCACAATGAATGAAGAGATCCACCAATTGTGTGACCAGATGCTAGAAGACAAACATAAGGTCGTTGACTCTATAACGTGCATGGCAAAGACTTTAACAGGTCACCGGGGCAAGTGGCCAATAACATCTATAGAGCAGGAGGAGGAGGAGGAATAGTTTGTTTTTATGCTTTCTTTTAATTGTAAGCATTAATTTGAATGTTATTATGAATTTTTTTGTTACCTTTACATTTTTTATCTGAGACAATTTGTGACAGTATCTTCTTTTTTTTAATGAAATTTTTAGAGCTTTGATCTATGATATATTTGGATATAATGTGGTATGTGATTTGGATTATATGTTGTGTGCAGGCTATGGAAATGTAATTCATTTTCTGAATTTTTTTTCGGTGATGCAACTTTACGTCAGATTACTATCCGTTTTGTGTCAAAAAATTCAACGCAAAATCGACAAATAATATTACGTCGTTGATCGATATTATCCGCTGCAGAAATTGATGGTAATCTGACAATAATCTTATCGCTCGATGTTTTCAGACACAAAGTTCGACGCTCATAAACACTAAACAAATCCAACGCTACTGCGATGTAAAAACTAACACAATTTATTTACGTCGGATTATTTCGAACCAAAATTGATGTAATTAAATCAAACACAAATCAGACGAAAGAACTAAAATGTCTTTAGATTTGCCTTAAATTTGCATCAAATTTGACTCTCGCAAAAATTGCTTAATTCCTTTAGTGGAATTTGACCAATAAAACAATTATATGTGACTAGAGGTCTATTAAAGAAATATGCCTAACCCCCATAAATATGAGGTATTAAATGCGAATAAGAATATCCCCAACATTCAACTTAACTAGAGTCAAGCAAAACCTCCCTTTTAGTCTCATTATCTTGCTTATCCTTGGATTAACTTTACTACAGTCTCATAGTTAACAAAACTTTAAACCATTGTATTTGAAATTCAAACGAACTTAATAATATATGAGTAAAAGAAATGTAATTTTATGAACATAATCAACAAATATAAAAAAGATATTGTCAAATCAACCTCCAACACTTTTTGGTAGCCACACTATAAACCTCATTGGCTGCATTATTCCCCCATGTGCGAAGATGCTACTAATTTTAACATGAAGCTGGCCTTTGCGTCCACCATTTCTTGTCGGTACAGCGAGGTTAAGACCATAAATTTCATCGAACATTAAAGATATGTTTAGCTCTGATATTGTAATGATTAATGCGCATATGGATACAAAGAAATATACAGCTTTAATGTTCAAGAAATTATGAGCCATGAGGTCAACTTTACCCTCCACTTTGGTATGCGATCTAAGAATAGCCAAATAGTCTGCATGAACTGAACGCCAAAAGAGAGGAAACCTCAACCAGACAATGCATATGCCAGAGATGAAGTGAGAGAATCGAGATATATATATATATATATATATATATATATATATATATATATATATATATATATATATATATATATATATATATATATATCTGTGTGTGTGTGAATGCGTGCGAACACACGCATCACGTACTCAGGTCAGTTGGTTGGACATCTGTTTGTCAATTATAAGTCATCTCTAGTCTGCGGTTCAATTTCTCCCGATTGAGGTTGTGGTACTCGAATTATTAGATGCATTGTCATTCCTTTTCATATATATAAATATATATATTCGGATACCTCTGTTATAAAATCATAAGATAAATAAGTAAGTTTAATGAAAGTAAGACAATAAGAATAAGAAATATGGTCTGTTTTATCAATTAAATTAAATATCATCTAAAATTAAATTTTTTTTATATTTTTTTATTTTTTTATTATATAGAAAACATATCAAAGTATCTTGATGCAATCTTATGAAAATGTCATGATTACTTGATACTGGATATATAATTCATGCATGAAATGAATACTTAAAATTAAAATAAAAATTAAGAGCTCAATGAGCTTAGGCTTCAAGATGGGTTACTTTTTCATACAATCCAAAACTGTTGAAATACATTAGAAGATGGGTTACAATTTCTATTAGTTGCGGTCTGGTCTGACTGAATATTTTTATCGAAATGAATCAATATTTTTTTAATGGATAGCTGAATTTTGGTTCCTCTCAATTATTTAATCATCACGTTAATAATGTTTTGATTATGTATTCAACTGCATGAAAGAAGATCGATATAAAATAATCTTCAAAATCTTAGAACTCAAACATGATTTTTATCATCTCTCAATCATTTATAAAATCCTTCGGAAATAATAACGTTTTATGTATAATTTGTGCTGACCCAATTGTAGTTGTTGTGTGCCTAAAGATTCACAACGATATAGTGATAATTAACTGCCTTAGTTTTGTATGAAAATCTAGTTCACGGACATATAATAGAGAAGTAGGAGTCACCAAGATTTTTTTACTTGAAAAAATACTAAAAAGGGAAAGAAATCACGGAGTTTAGCCCAATAAATGTAATCCAATACAGGATTATAAGTACATGGGTCGACACTCCTCCTGAATTGGAGAAGATAGAATTACGATGTTGATAACTATACTTGTACCATAGTCTTCTAGCTTTAATAGTTGTAATTGAGCTACAACCTTAAGTGGTTGCTACAAAGGTGATAGTTAGCCATAAAGGAAATATTCATTGGTTTCAATAGCATTTGTTGGCCACATCGACCTTGGTTGGGGACTGCAATAGCATCATATACTAGTGGACGCCACAATTTAAAGCTCTAGTAGCAATTGGTCACATAGTTGTAGTTGGTTACATAAGCCATGATTGGTAGTTGTTGTAGAATCGGTTGGCTATAAAGGGTGTATTGAGAAGTTGTAGTAGTAATTGGCCAGATAGGTTGTAGTTGATAGTTGTCACAATGTTAGTCTAAAAGGCCACGGTAGTTTGTAGCTGTAAGGGCATTTGTTGGCTATTGAGGCCATAATGGAAGGTTGTAATGACAACAATAAGTTGCTTTGGTTTAAGAGGGTAGCTACAATAGTAACTAGTCACATAGGCCATAATAGATCGTTGCAAGAGAATTAGTTGGCAAAATAGGCTGTTTTGAAAGGCTATAAAGATAGCAGATAGCCAAATATGATCTAATGGCATGTAACGGCATTAATTGGCCACATAGGCATTAATAGGTAACTACAAGAGTGTTAGTTGACCGGAGAGGCCAAAGATTGTGTTAAACCAGTTGATAGTTGCAACACTTTTTTTCAAAATTGTTATTTTATAATAGAGACAACACTTGTTGGTACAAGTTATAAAAAATATTAAAAGTTTAGAAAAAATCATCGTATTTTGAATATGGTGGTTGTAAGCAGTTATCACCGAGAGTTATCGTTGCATATTTAATATAACATTATTTGTTACATGGTACTTGGGATACAACATTTTCCATGTATTTAGAAAAAATTATTACACCATATTTGGGGTACTCCATTACCCCATTTTTAGGATACATCATTACCTGACAATAAGGTTACATTTGCTACATTGTGTTTGGGGTATTTCATTACATCACATTTGAGGTAGTTGATTACACTAGGTTTGGGATACTTCGTTACACCACAAGATTCACTAAAAAAATAAGCAGGGGGTGACCAGTAATAGTTGACAGTTACTGACTGGAGCGGGTCAATAGAGTTTGTTGGTTACGGATGCCAAACGTTATTGTCGAGTCTTTAGTTAAAAACAACACTAGAATTACATTCCTCCCCCTTCTCCCCCTCAAGTGAAGAGAGGGGGTCTATTTATAGCCGTTGAAGGTGGGGCATTTTCATCCACTCTCATAACCACCCGATCGAACAACACATGTCAATTCCTATTGATCATATGTTTTTTCTGATCTAATGTCTTTAATGAACTCAAAGTTGGGTGATTTTTGGGCTCTTTGGTTTCCTCTCGTTGAGATGCTCGATTTGAACGTAAATATGTCAAATCTGGATTTCACTTAACCATTGAATTTCTCATCTTAAGCTTCTAAATGTGCTTTAACTACTTGATCTTAACTTGATCAGTCTCAGATTGGAATAATTTTTTGTTTAACTAAATTCATCTTATTGAGATGACTAGTTTGACTATAAACTTATTGAACTTAATTCTCTGTGTGATCTTGAATTTTAATGTAAATTTTTCTTCTCAAAAACATGCCTTGAGTTTTATGTGAGATAATTAATATTTGTTGATGACTCATCATTACTGATTGTTGAAAACACTTTTTTTTTCTTTTTTCTTTTTTTTTTTATAGACAGAGCAAGCGCTCAAACTTAACACCAAAAAACATCAACGCTAGATAATTCACCTCTTACAATTTTGTTAGTATCATTTAAAAAAATATTTTAAATTTCTCACTGCTACGAAACTAGTAAAATAGAGAGGCCATTCTTTTTTATCAAGCTTTATAAACATCGAAGACAATTATTAATGAATGCAAACACAATGTAATTCTAGAGTTTTTGCCTCTATTATTTTTCCTTTTACAATGGAGTCCTCTTGTTGATCTTACTTTTAATGAGATTGACAAATCAGTTTTTGAGTTTTATCTTAATCCTTAGAATTACTCCTTAAAGGGGTCCTTTTAGAAGGGTTTTCAATTTTTAAATCATGAGTAATATATGAAAACTAGTAATTAGAAAATATTTGGTACAACTTTGGTTTGCCTTAGAATTGGACCTATTTTATGGAATCCATTTAAATTGATGGAATTTAGTCATCTTTTACCCCACAAAAAAAAATTTAATAGGCATAGGTTCATTAAAAACAAAATGTAGTTTCTAATGAAATTAAATCATATTTAAAATTAAAATCCAAGCCCCCTTGGTCTCCCATATTACACTTGAACCTCATGAACTAGATGATGTGGCATAAAGATCCAATGAAGAAAGAATGGGCCCTATTATTAGAGTTTATAATTAGGAAAAGTATTACAATTAGTTAAGATCCAAGGACTAGAAATAAAATAGAGATATCCAATTATGATTTATTATAATTTATATATTTTTTATTAAACATAATATTATATTTGTCTTTGTAGCTTGATGTGGCGGTGCTTTAAAATTTTTAAAATTTAAATTTCAACAATTAAAAATTTTGTATTTAAAGTTTTATATGAGGGAATAATATGTAAATTAAAAAATAAAATTATTTGTTTAAAATAAAAAAAATAAATTATTTGCTTAAAATAAAAAAAATAATTATACATTTTTTAGAGAGCTAAATAAATTTCTAGGGGACATTTATGTCTTCCACTCAAATTTTAAAAAATGGTAACCCTCTCATATTTTGCTCCTTTCCTCATCTGAAGTAAGTGTTGTAATACTATAAAATGATTAAAGAAAATTAGGTGAATTGTTGTTGTTAATGTTGTTAACTTTGATAAATTAATTGGAGTCATTTCTAGGAAAAGAGAAAGGTTAAGTAGTTAGCCCTCCTGATAGAAGAATGTTGGGTGATATACTTCTCCACAATAACAGCTTTAATGACTTTCTTCCAACAAATATTGTTGATAACAGCTTTAATGACTTTCTTCCAACAAATATTGCTGACCTCATTTTTTGGTCGAACCTATTTTTTTTTTGTCTTACACTTAAATGGATTTCACTTGAGCTAAGTCTTGCACAAAAACACTTTTAATAAAACTAATTTTCAACTAAATAAAAAATAAAATTAATCAAAATAAACTTCAAATATAACCAACTTTAATCAAACCTAAAAACAACCCTAAAATCAGTTATAATCATCCAAACCTTAAGATTATCATTTTCTCTCCTGAGATTGTTGTAAGACTCAAATATTCATTTTGAATGTTGCGTGAGACTTATTATCACATATAAAGACAATGTAAATAAGTTTGGTGATCATTTGAAATAATTTTTGGGTAAAACTTCTTAATTCAAATTTTCATGCATGAATAACATCATAACAAAGCCTAAGATTAATGCTTCCTCTACAAGCCAATCTAATGGTCCAAATAAAATTTTGTAAGTTGCATTATCTTCATAATTACACATGAGAAATATGCTAACTATTTTGGTGGCCATCTAACATCATTTCTATGTAAAATTATGTATTTAGGGTTTTTATGCATGAAAAATGATCCTGCATTGAAGTTTTTCAACCAGTTGCTATTTTTGAAATAAATTTCATCATTGCTTCATATCATTGAAACTTTCACATAAGCTCCTCTGTACTAAAATTTGGCTCCATTTAGAGGACTGTTGAACTAACACTATTCAGGAGAGAGCATAATAATTTCGATAATAAAAGGATAATTTGGACATAACTACATCAAAATGACCTCAAAATAAGTTTTGACTTCAACAAGATTTATTTTAAATTCAAAAATATACAATTTGGTCTATGAAAATCAGTTAAAAAACATCAACTCAAAATCCTCTATTTTCTTTCTCCTATGATTGGGACCTACTTTGACTTGAAATATCTTTACGTGCAACATGATTTAGACAAAACCCTCGACCATTGAATTCCTTGCATTTCTCTCTATCCAATGAGATCAAGTCAAAATTTTTACCAAAACGAACTTGTAACTACCCCTTTAACCACCTCATAGCCAATGTTTAACCATTTAACAACTTCAAATGGCCATAACTTGAACTAGAAACATCCTTTTTCAAAAATTTTTAAACCATTTGTATTCCTTTTTTTGTCCTCTTCAAAATGTCATATGTTTGCATTTTTATATAACTACACTAACTACTTTGGCCAAATTACAAAAATGCATTTCCTTTTTTTTTAAATTCCATGCAGGCCATTTGATCTAAGCCCACCATGCCTTCCTCAACTCCATCCATTCAACCACATTCCCCTTACCACCTTACCAATTTATCTCCTCGTCTCACATTAGTCCACTTCACCAAAGCACCTCCCAATCCTCTCTCTCTCTCTCTCTCTCTCTCACTCACTCACTCTCGCTCATGTCATCAAACTCATACCCCCCATTCTCTACCTTAATTACATACTCCATCCTACTCGTCCACTTCATTTCCATAATTTTTTCCCTCTAAAAATCTTCCCAAAAATATCTCCCCTCATCCAAAATATGACCTACTTCCCCTTCATTTCACCAATTCTCTCTTTTCAAATCCCTCTCAAATCTCTCCTCCAAACACTCAAACCTGAGCCCTTTCTCTCCCTTATTCCAAAATTGAGAGTCTCCACCATCTTTAACCAATAAATCAAGCATGGATGATCCAAAGGAAGGCAAAGGGAAATCATCAACATAAAGGCAAAAAAAATCCATGGTACAGCATCATTTCTCCATCTTTCAATTTCAAAATTCACCATTGAACTTTAAAATTCTTAATCTCTTCCATGTAATTACTTGCTCAATTTCAAAATTCACGATTGAACTTTAAAATTCTTTATGATTTCCATGTAATTACATAATAAATTTAAAAATTCATCATGGAACTTTAAAGTTATTCATGTCTTCCATGTAATCACATGTTCAACTAAAAAATCACCTTGGAACTTTAAAATTCTTCATGTCTTCCATGTAATTACATGTTCAATTCCAAAATTCACTATAAGACTTAGGAATTCTCAATGTTTTGTTTATAGATGTATGTTTAGTTTTAATATTTGCCTTATGAGTTATCTTTTTCATGTTAAAGCATAAGGATTTTGTTTATAGTGAACTGTATCATGTAATACACATGGTTTTCCCTTCTTTGTATTAGATGAAAGCCTAATCTCCATTCCCCATCAAAACCATAGCCTAAGATCATTTTCTCACCTTTATCGTGAGCCTGAACCATTAATTCTCTCTTAATCGATACTTTAACTTAGTAAACATACACTAATCCAATTTTAATCTACTAAAAACATTCTAATATTAACTTTAAACAACCACACACTCCCTAACTATGAGCCTAAATAGAAAATCATACTTTAGTCCTGGCCTTAGCCTGCCTAAATTACCATACTCGAACTGAAGTCCACCTAGATCGATCTAGCCATGAGCCTAAATACCTAAATACACCCGAACCTGAGCATAATTCCACTCAAAAACACCCAAACTAAGATCAATTGCCACTTAACTCAAATAGTAACCTATTAACAACCTAACTAATTCATTAATCAACTAATCATCCCATTGATAGTTTAATTAACTTTTTAATCAACTGATCAACCATCTAATAGTTTAATTAACTCATTAATCAACAAATCAAAAACTAATAGTTTAATTAACACACTATTAAATAAATTAACCCATTAAGTTACTAATTAACCAATTGATTAATTAGTTAACCCATTAGCCACTAATAAATCCATTAAATAATTACTTAATTTATTGAGCCGCTAATTAACCATTTATCAACTAAATAACTCATTAAGTTATTCATTAACACATTAAGTAATTTTGTAATTCCTTAAACCATTTATTAGCTCATTAAGCAATTATGTAACTCATAAACCTTTGGTTAACTGATTAAGTAATCTATTAACCCACTAAGGTGTCGATTCACTCACTAATTGACTATACTAACCCATTAATCAGTTAATTATCTCACTAATTAGCTAATTAATTATGCTAACACTTAAATCATGATATTAAAACACTAATTACTTTATTAAAACATTAACCAACTCATTAATCAATCAATCAACTCATTAACTCACTAAATAACCTATTAATTCAAAAATTAACCATCATAGCAACTACTTAATCCATTTAACTAGGGTCTGTTTGGGGAAACTATAACTTATTAAAAAGCTATTGTGCAACAGTTTTGATAGCAAGCCATTTTTGCAGTTTCAAAACAACTATGTTGTAGTCGTTTCGGAACAAATGTCTGTCGGCACTATTTTTGGGTGTTGGAGGAGTTGCCCGTTAGAAGTTGTCGGCTGCCAGAATCAAAATCCTGTTGTCCATTTCAGAAAGACATTTAATATATAGAAAAATATGAAATCAAACTGACCCCATAGTTTTCATAGTTTAAATGAAAGAGCAATATACCTCAACCCTTGTATTTATCCCGAAAGGCAAACACAAGACTTGAGGGTGAGGCTTGATCAAATAAACTAAGAAATATATGATATTTGTTTAGTCTGCAAAACCATCTTATTTGCCGACAAGTTCCCCTATTTAATATGAAGAATTAAATATGGTTTATTTTAAGCTGGGTTCAGAAAAGCTTTCTATAAGAGCAAGCCCCTATAGTTAATTACATCTTAAATGACTGATGTCACTAAAGAAAACTCTCGATAAAAATCAAGAAATGTTATCTTCAAAGAGGTCAAAGGATAGGACTTTCAACGAAATCGGATAAAGAGGTATGAAAGGGGAATGACTCAATTTGGAACATTTATTGTAGAATCCAAAGTATGAAGAAGTAGGAGATGTCATAGATCCTGAAGAGAACCTCGGTGACTTCCCACTCTATCCTATTATTTGGCTTTAATTTTGAGGAAACATTATTTAAATATTTCATCTTGCCAATTTTATTTGTTAGGGCTTACATTTATGTGAAACAATCACACAAATAGCCTGGAAGATGTGAGGATTTAGGTCATGAAAAACGATAATCTTGGAATCCTAAGACGAGTTAGGGCTTATATTGTACAACATAGCTATACAAAGGCCTATAGATAAGGTGAGGATTTATGTTGCATAAGCAAACAACATTAAAATCCTTTGTCTTGTTGTTTAATTCTAAAAAAGGATGTGTTGTTGTAGATCCTCTTGCTATTAGAGATGGTTGTGCTACCCACAATGCTAGCTCCAAACATCTCGTCGTGACGAGTTTAGATTTTCTAATGTGTCAGGTTATAATGTCAAATCAGAAGTCACCATGGTTATGGTCTTTTAAACATTATGGGATTTCGATTCCGGCGGTCGACAGCTTCCAACGAGCAACTCATCAACTAAAATAATGTAGACAGTGTCATATTTTTCTTTATTTCTAATAAATTAAGATCATTTTTATACAATAATCCCAAGTCTTCCTAGATCTACCTCTGCCTTTCATAACAAAAGTCGAATATAAAACATCTACTCTCCTAATCAAATCATCAAATGATCGACGGTTAATGTGACCAAACCATCTAAGATGACTCTCTCCAATTTTGTCTGTCACTAGAGCTACACCAACCCTATCACGAAGATATTCATTTTGCATTTTGTCTTTAAGTGTAAAGCCACTCATCCACCTAATCATTCTCATCCCAGCAACTCTTAATTTAGTGTTATGCTTCTCTTTTAACGGCCAACATTCAGTGTCATAAAGAATTGCAAGTCTCACAACCATCTTATAAAACTTTCCTTTTAGTATAAGAGGTACTTTCTATCACACAAAAGGCCTGAAGCATTCCTCCACTTCAACCAACCAACTTGAATTCTACTATTAATATCTTCATCTACATAGTCATTGCTTTGAACAACAGACCCAAGATATTTACATCATTCAGATCTTCAATAATTTGATCTCCTAAAGTTATACTTCTGTAACTAGAGCTACTACTACTAAAATTACATTCTTTGTATTTAGTATTAGTTTTACTAAAATGAAGGACTTTAAACTCCAATGTAGACCTCCATGATTCAAGTTTTTCTTGGGTTTTTTCTCTTGTCTTATCCCTGAGAAGGATATCATCAGTAAAAAACATACACCAAGGTACATCCTCCTGTAAATGTCCAATAATACCTTCAATAACTAAAGCAAAAATATATGGGCTTAAAGTCGATCCCTGAAGTAATCCAATAGAAATAGTAAAATAATTGGACCTCCTTCAGTTTAAATAAAAGTAACAGCCCTAGTATACATATCTTTACTGACTTGAATATAAGTCACATCAACATATTTCTTCTCAAGAAATCTCCAAAGAATATCTCTTGGATCCTTATCATAAGATTTTTCTAAATCAATAAAAATCAAATATAGATCCTCCTTATTATCTCTGAACTTCTCCATAAAACCTCTTAACAAACGTATAGCTTCCATAGTAGACCTGCCCGGCATAAATCCAAATTAATTATGATAAATCCTTGTAATACGTCTTAACCTATTTTCAATTACCCTCTCCCATAATTTTAAAGTATGACTCATCAACTTAATTACTCTATAAATTGCACACTCTTGTGCATCCCCTTTATTCTTAAAAATGGGGACCAAAATACTCTTCCTCCACTTCTCAAGTATCTTTTCAGTTTTAAAAGTAATATTAAAGAGTTTAGTGGGCCAAGAAACTTCCAAATCTTCTAAAAATTTCCACACTTCGATTAGAATATCATCAGGTTCTGCAGACTTTCCACCCTTTGTTATCTTTAAAGCCTTCTAAAATTTTTTTTTACTAATATGACAATAAAAATGAAACATTTTATTATTATTAACAATATTAATATCATTAAGGTTGATCGTATTTTTAGAAACTTCAATAAAAAATTTATAAAAATAACTCACCCACCTATGTTGAGTATCTTTTTCTAAGAAAAACACTTTTTGATTTTCTTCTTTAATTTACTTAAATCTTTACTTTTCTTTTCTCTTTGTTTGGCTAGTTTATACATATGTTTTTCACTCTCTTTAGTATCCAATTTCTTATAAAGATCACTAAAAGTAGAATTTTTAACATCACTGATTTTTGTTTTTAACTCTCTGCGTGTCGTTTAATATTTTTCACAGTTCTCTATGATTTTACATTTAAACCAATTTTTTATAACATGTCTTCTTATATTTTATCTTTTCTTGCATATTATTATTCCATCACCATTTATTTTTATTTATAGAAATTTTTTTTCTCTTGATTCCCTAAGTACATCTTTTGCTACTTGTTTAATGTATTTGTTAATTTATCTCACATAGCAATCGCTTCTTCATAAACATCCCAAATTTTGAAATCTTGAATTTTACTCATAAAAATATTTTTATTTGTGTTTTTAAGACTCCCCCATCTAAGTCTACGATGATGAGTCCTAGTATTCTTTATTTTACAGCTCTTCATCTTAAAATCTAGAACTAATAATCGATGTTATGTACTTATATCCTCACTTAGAATGACCTTACAATCTTTACAACCTCGACGATCTCTTCTTCTCATAAGAAAATAATCAGTTTGTGTTTTATTAGATCCATTCTTATAAGTAATAAGATGTTCATCTCTTTTCTTAAATAAAGTATTAGTAATAATAAAATCATATGCTAAAGAAAAATCTAAAATGTCTTTACCTTCTTCATTAGTCACTCTAAAACCGTAGCCACCATGAATATTTCTGAAAAATTCAACCACTCTACCGACATGTCCATTTAATTCTCCTCCAATAAAAATTCTTTCTTCAAAATCTATCATTTGTATTAAATCTTCTAAGTCATTCCAGAATATATCTTTAAACCCTATATCTAAACCTACGCGAGGAACATAAGCAATTATAATATTAAAAATCTTGGCGTCAATAATAATCTTAAGGGCGATAATTCTATCTACAACTCTATTAATTTTTACAATATTATCCTAGAATACCAAAGTTAAAACCTAAGTTATCAATCTCCTCAGTCTTTTCTCAAACCCATTTAGTTTCTTGCATACATAAGATAATAATCTTTCTATGCATCATAATATCAATTAATTCCATTAATTTATCATTGAGAGTACTTATATTCTAAGATCCTATCCTAATATTAGTTTTATTTTTTTCATGAACTAACTTTTTTACCCGCATCCTTCCGTAATATGGGAACCCTTGCTTATTGACACTACACCCGGACACCGATGTAGTGGCCCTTGCACACTTTTCACTGCATTCAGATCATACAGGGTGTCGCTTCCATGGAATGCCCTAGCACTTACACAATATTCAAAAGGATTCATGTCATAATTTAATTTCGACAAGTTTTACGCTATCTGTCGACTAACTAACGCAACCCTTCACTTTTCACATCCAAACTTGGGACCAACCGGCAATGGCAGAGTTGCATCCGGACTCTGCACATAATATTTCCCCTTTTGGCATAGGTTTTCGAAGTGCTATTATATTGTGATGTGTTTAAATGCTCTTTTTCGTGGCCGCATTAGTACGAATAATACATTATTGCCAAATCTCTGAAAGAATTTATATTCATTTGTAATAATAAAAATTATATATATACAACATTAATGAAAATTAAGATGTTCACATTACTGAAATAACTTCAACATTTACATCCCAACCAAAAAAAAAATAAGAACATAAAACAAGCTGATATAAAACAACTTAAACTTAAAACATGCCAACCAAAGATCGAAGATAACAGTGCTAGAAGATGAATGATAAAGACAACAATCATCAGATAGATTAACTGAGCAAAATGAGGATGGCTAGCACATTAGATATAGCAGTCTTTTAAGAGTTGCCGCAAATCTTGTCCTATTTTAATTAACAATGGTTAAAACTACTATAATTAAATCATTAAAATCAAGTTAATTTCTAAAGTACTGCTAGAAAATGCTTTCTCAAGTTCATATTTCTATTACTGTTACCGTTAATTATTTGTTTTTATCTTGATCCCAAAGTTTTTACAGCCTAATATGTCTGTAAAAATACTTTACCATCCTTCTATAACTCTTTTTTTTTCTTTTTAATACCAAGCATGAGATGTATGGGGAAAAATAATTGAACCCTAAGGAAAATATTTTAATTAGCTACCTAAAAAAATTTCTTTGCAGCGCTTATTAAATATTTTTTTTTAAAAAAAAAACTGTTAATATTATTAAAAAAATTATAAAAATATTTAAAATATATAGTAAAAGTCAGTGCTAATAATTACAACGATTTAAAATTTACTGAAATAAAAATAACAAATTTTTACTGATGTTCTTATCTATATAAAATAGTATAAAATCTCATTTTTGTAGTACAACATTTGGGACAGTTTGTGCTTATTCAGATAAGCAGCTTATCCTGAAACCCGGTCTGCAGCATTCGACCCGAGGCCTGTATGTAAAAACCCAACCGTTTTTTTTCAAATAAGCTGTTGAAACATGTTTTCCAAAAGGTTGACTGAGTTTTCAAAACATCGCCCGCACTTATAAGCTACCCCAAACGGGACCTAAGCGCTATGTGCTCGCACAACATATGTAATTCTAAACATTCAAGGGGAATGCTGTCAATTGAAGCTGAATGAAATTATTAATCTTCCACAAAACAAACAAACAGAACAGAATGGAAAACCATTTCTTCATAATGGAACTTAGCTGCAATTATTATTGCAAAGGCTTAGACCATTCAATAACTCTATTTGATTTATATCAATAAATTATCTCTTATTTGAATGGGTCCATTGCAATTGTTAAGTATTATCTATTAAAAATATATTAAAAATTTGGTGGGAAGTTGTTTTCTGACAATTATTTTGAGACAGCTCACAAAGAAAACTATTCCCAAATATTTGTCTTCATTATTGAATAAATAATTAGTTTTTTTCTTATTTTTAAGTATAATGAGGAAGTTTGGCAACGGTGGATTACCATTGCTTTGTTGATTACACCAACAACGACAGCTGAGACGAACAGTACCATAACATAGAGTAGGATAATGTACGCCCATACTGTTCACTCTTTCATGCAGCCTATGGATATCCATTCACTTAGGGCTTGTTCGGGCATGTGTTTTGTCACGATTTCGTGGTAGAAACAGTTGCGGGAACTCCTATCTTTCGTTTGTCGGATCAACTTCTTTGAAGCGTCTGATACTCCCTTCTGCCGTTTCAGATGGCTAAAATTTTTATGTCCAGACTCCTACGTAGCTCTATGTATGGACTCCAATAGTATGTCGTCATTAGTGTTACATCGCTGAGGTTATTGAAGTGGAACAGTGAATGTTATTTTTGGATTATTTTTAGGTTATTTCTGGATTATTGAAGAAGAACTCATATATTATTCTTCAACAACCCAGAAATAATACCGCTGATGTTATTTCTAAGTTATTGAAGAAAAATCACATATTACAATTCAATAACCCCGAAATAATCCAGAAATAACTATTTTTGGGTTATCGAAGAAAACCCCACTGTGGAGTTCAACTTTAATATTTTTTAGGTAAACCGAATATAGCACACGTGATGATATATTACTGAGAGTCTGCATGTAGAGCTACGTTAGGAATCCAGATAAAAAATATTAGATGGTGTTCCATGTTTTATTGAAAATGTTAGTATTATAGACACGGGGATTCAAAGAGTAGTACTACTTTATTTAGTTTGAATTTTTAACACGGCTTCTTCATATGTGGCTTTTAAATAAGTTTATGTGAAGCGTGTCAATGCAACGATATGAGCTCGGAACCTAAGAAAATTTGCATGCATACCACACAATTATCATGCATTTACATATCTAACACTCAAACTGACATATCTGCAATTATAAAGTTTTATTATTAAGAATTTATACATGAATAAATGGAGTATTTAACTTTTAGTTAGGGAGTGAATTTTTTTTAATTTAATGTCAAATATGTGAGCAATATATATGTTAATATGAAAAATTAGGTTCTAAATATGTAAATATAAGAATTGTGTGGTAGGTTTCTACATGTCTCAAATTATTATTATTGTTTTTTTTTTTTCAAAAATTGAGTCAGTTATGTTAGAAATCAATAATAAAAGTATGTTCAGAATAAAAAGAAAATATTACGCCAGGCCTCCTAACGTAATTTGCATCCGGAGTCCAACAGTGGTATGACGCGTCTCCGGTGGACACACTGTAATACACTGAGATTGGTCAGTGTTAAAATTTGTAGGGCTCACTTAACACATGATGCCCCGCCATGAGACTCCAGATGCATCCTTAGTCCTGATGTAAATTTTTTTTCTAGAATAAGAGGATTCTATATGGAGAGAAGACATGGTATCAACTAATTCATAGCCATTGCACATTAATTATACTTTAATGAATTATATTATCACCGCAATGTAATATAAATTTGTATAAATTTGCTCAAATATTATATATATATATATATATATATATATATATATATATATATATATAATTTAAATGTGTGCATGCTTAGTCAAACAAAGGGAAAAAATTTGTGTGCGTCATGGGGTACGTAGAGATATGTACATAATAGGGTACACGGGTATTATATGGGAGTTACATGGGAGTTACAAGCGTGTTATAACTTCCTTATAACTTTCGTGTAACTCAGTTGTAACCCGTACTTTTATTTTATTCATTGAGATTACAAGGTTATAGCGGGGTTACACAAGAGTTATACGGGAGGTTACACGGGAGATACAACGGGTTATAACCCTCATGTAACTCCCGTATAAACCCCGTGTACCATATTATGTACACATCTCTGTGTATCTCTTGACGTACGCAAATTTTTTCCCAAACAAAGAAGCATCTATATATTGCGATTATTAGCTTTATAAAAAGTTCTTTTCATTCTTCTTTTTCACGTTTTTCATAATAATACTGAGACAGAGAAAGGAAGGAAAAGAGCGGATGCTTGAGTATAAATAATTATGATGGAATGCCTTATGCCGCATCAAAATAATCATTTAAAATGCACGCTTAATTCTGAAGTTTTAATGGAAAAAGCAAACTCAGCTGGTTGGTCATGATCATATTGCTCACAAAAAGTTTCAAAGCAATCGAGCGGTTCAGAATAGTTATTTGATGATTGAGGCGTCAGATCAAAAGAGGATGATCTGAACCGTTCATTAAATGATCGACCACTCAGTCGGAGTCAACCGCATACTATGACAAGGGAATCAAACGGCAAGCCATGTCTGTCGTCTCGATCGCCCTAAAAGCTTCTTAAATGGGCGTCCAATCGTAGTTAGTCGACCGACTGGTCTTTTACTTTAACAGGCGGGACTTTCATTTTACCGGTCGCCTCAATCGACCGAACTAAAACATGCAAACTAGTTGGTTACTATCATATTTCAAATTCAAATTGTAACACATATTTGGTATAAGATCGACAAAACTAATCGTATTAAGGACGGTTTCCATAAATATCCTTTTTTTTCTGTAATTGTACAAATACGTCTTTATAAATAGGAGGCAAAAAGACGAATAAAAGAACTTATTTGTCATTTCCTATACTAGAATTTGCTTAATTACTTTCTCTCTCTCATTCTGACTCTAACTCTCGAGACGTGTTCATAAGAGACAACTTACGATTCAAAATGCATATATACAATTTATAAATCAAGTATTCTAAGTATTTTTATAAGAATGGATAAAAATTATATATCGATGTTAAATACATAAATTTAAATAAAAATAGAAAACGCGTGTTCGGCTTCTTTAAAAATTCAAACTTTGAACACTTATCTTCCTCGTTTTATTATTTTTTTTATTCTGATTAAAAAAATAAATAATAAGTTAAATATCTTGCAAATGTCATCTATTCTAGAAACTTGATGTATAGCTCATGCATGCTTGAAATCGGCTTTGAAGAAAAAGTTCAAAAAGTTACGGCTAAACGCGTTTTAGCTGTTTGATTTTTATTGAGTTGAATAAATATTTTTACAATTTATTTATTTGAGAGTGACTTTTTTGAAAATTTACATTCATTTTTTGAATTTAGCTCCTAAACTATAATTTTTACAAATGAATGAAAGGTTTATAATTTTCTTTTAAGAGTAAAAAATAATAGTATTTTTGAGGTGTTGTGAAAAATTTAAACGAGAAAATTTTGCATTAGGATTTCGCACGTAGAGTTACTTGCGGAATCCAATGAAATCACGTCACGTGGCGGTGACAAAAAATAAAATAAAATCTATTAGGTAACACAATGAAATATTCCTCCCGTGTTATTCAGATATTATTGTGTGTTATTCATGTATTATTATGTGTTATTCAAGTGTTATTGATATTTTATTATATTATTATAATGCCTAGAGTATTCGGAGAACACAATAACACCTTAATGACATACAATAACACATTAATAACACAAAATAATACTGAAGGAATATTTCCTTATATTACCAGACCAATATTTTTTTTTCTATCACCTCCACTTGGCGTGATTTCATTGGACTCTGCACGTAACTCTAGCTGCGGAGTTCTAATGCAATATTTTTTTTTTTCAATTTAAACAGTATAAATATAGAAAGTAAAATATTTGTCTTAGACATGTAAATACAAAACAATTTGGTGTTATGAAAATAAATGCCCCCATTTACTATTATTTTTAGTTTTATTAAAAAATGTGATGTTACATAATCATGAAATATTAATTCAGCATTAATTGGTGATAGTTGTTCCTATTTTGAGGCAAATAAAAAAAAACATATTTTTTTTCCAAATAGCCTCTTTGACCAACCTAATTATATCTTTCTTTTCCGAGTTATGTCGGTTGCAGCTATGACACTGAGAAAAGTAAGTTTAATAAACACAGCATGCACTCAACATAAACTGGCAATTTTTATATTTAAAGCCAAATATGATTTAATGTATACAGTATTTCATTATAACTTATTAATTTATGATTATTGAATTAATTAATTAATCAATTTTAAATTAATTAATTTAAAAACTTTGTTATTTCGATTTCTTTTACAAAAAATAATATGATTTTAGCATTATGAATAAATTTTTTTAGAAGCTCGATTAAAATTCGATAATATTTTATTTAATATGTAATTATAAATATATTTATTTTTTAATTATATTTGATTGAATTTATTGATGATCGAAAGATAATTATTTATTCTCATTAAATTTTTTATTTATCTTTAATAGTTCATTCAATTAAAGTCTCATTTTTAAGTTCAATAGGCTCTGGATTAATAGGGTCAAAAAGACTTGTCCAATAAACTGACCGGGAACACAATTAGTGGATCTTTAATATTTTGGGAAATTTACAAAAATAGCACAAAATTCTTGTCTATTTACAAATCTCTCAACTGAACTTTCATATCTACATGCAAAGTACTTCAGTGTTTGATGTAATTATAGTATTATTTTTTATGTGGTATTAAAGATTTGAGTGATTTGTGTGTAATTATAAATGTTTGGATGTGAGAAATGTAAATACATAAGAATTGTGTGTTATGCATGTAAATGCCCCAATTATGTTTGCAAAACAGTCATGCTCAACCAAGCAAAAACAACTATAATTTTGAATGTGTTTAGCTTTAATGGTGCTAAAATAATTGATTCAAGCTCAAATAGGTTCTTAATAAATGAACGTAAGCTTGAGTATGTCGAAAATGTGTCAGTGCTATTCTGAGAAGATCCAATAGTTCAATGGAGAAGAGTACGATGAAGAAGGGCCCACTAACAGAAGACCATGAGACCCACTTATCCAACTTAGTACAGTCGTCTGAGCCAAAGCCAGCAAGCCCAACCAAGTTAGAAAAGACAACTAAATGACCTGAATCTGAGATCTTAGGATAGAGCGAGATACAATGACATCCAAGCCAACTGGCATGACGAAGCTGACTTGATGGAAGATCTAGCCCATCGACATCTCCAATCATACCGAAGGTGCCTAGAAACTAGCCCATCAGCTAAACTAGATCATCCAATCTGCAGATCGAACTAGTCCTTATGATCTAAAATCAATCAAGCTCAGTCGACCAGCAATGCTGACTAAACCTAGCCGATCAAACGGACATTATCGAGATGAAACCAAAAAAGCATAGGAAACTAAGCCAGAGTACGGTCAAGTGATTGGCTCATACTAGTAAAATACCTAGACTATCATCTACAACCCCTATTAGTAGGGTTAAAAATATAATATTATCCTATTATATTTTTTTTCCTATAAATAGGGAGATCATTTCATGTACAAGTGAGGGTAGATACACCCGAATATAGCCAAAACCTTTGGGAAAGATTGAAAACATTGATACAAAATACTGTTCATTACTGTTCAATCCTTTATATATTTATACATCTTTCTCTTTTTTATGTTATATTCCTTGAGGTGTGCTTCATGGACAAATAAGGATTCAATATCCTAAAAAGTGCAATAAGCGTGGATCATGCCACAAAAAAGAAAAGGAGAAACCCTTGAAGAAGAAACTCACAACAGAGTCTCTGACAAAATGAAGTGCACTAAAGAGTTCGTGAATCTATAGATCTAGGAGTTGAAGGATCAAACGCTGGATGCCACCCGAGATGCTTTGGATTGGGAAGAGAGTAACATCTTTAAGAGAAAGTGAAGGCGTCGAGAGGTTGAAGAGCCCCCTAACCCTTGAAAGAGAAGGGGACTTCTGGTACTTTGATAGTGTTGGGTTGACACCGACTGATCGATACTGGTTTAAGCATATTGTAGTGTTATGAGAATCAAATATTGCATTCTTTATGAACATATCTATGGTTGATCCCCTAGAGAGGATTAAATTATGGGCTCAGCATTCTTATAAGGGAAGGGCTGATCTGACCGACCACATGGCCTAGTTGGAGTTTATTGTGTCCTTACTGAGGATCATCAACACATTGAAACATTGTTTCTTCTTTATCACGCTGAAGGTTAGCCCTCAAGTGGTTCAATGCATTGCTTCTGAGAGTGATCGCATTGTGCACTAATTTCAATTAAATATATGTGGTGCAGGGCCCAAGAGCCAGACCCTCTTACATATCATATAAGGACAGAATGAGAGCCTCCAATCGTTCATCACATGCTTCTAGTAGGACATGTTGGAAGTGTATAACATGGAACCCATAGTAACCCATGTTGCCCTAGATCAAGAAATGATAAAAGGACCATTCTAATATACACTAGGCCAATAATGAGGTAAGACATTAGCTGAGTTTTTGAAACTAGCCAACAACCATCGAATGAATACAACTCCTTCCTTGCATCCTTCATAATCGAGCAAGCAAACTACCATCTTCCAAATAGAACTTACCAGGGAGAAAGCTAGGAGTTGATACTTAGTCACCTCTTGGCTTAAGCTCACCTCAAAGATTCACGAGGGCATTCAGATAATCAAGCAAGCGACATAGTGCACCATCGAGGGAGTCAATTTTGATATCCTGAGACACCTGACACTATAATGAGAATTTGTTATTTTTCCAACTTTTGTATTTCATTGTTGAGATCATAAAAATAGATAAGTAAAAATTTTTTAGTAATAAGCATAATTTCAGGCCCAACTGGCAGTCATGGAACTAAGGAAGTTACTACAAGGGTTCATTAAAATCTGGCAAACACTCAGGGAACTCAAATAGACCAATCAATGGTGATTCCACCTGAGCAACAAAATTGGCAGAGACACATGGTGTTTGATCGGTAAGGATTTTCTACAAACTGGCAATGACACATGTCTTCTGATCGATAAAGATATTCCAAAACTGAAAGCGATGCAGGATGTCTAATTGGTAAAAAAATTTCAAATCCAATGCGATGAATAAAAATTGTATTCATTAAAATTATCTGAAATTGACAAAAAATGATGATTAATATCTGATAAAAAATGCATAAGAATCAACTCACAATGCTTATGTATCATAAAAATTTATGTCTCTTACCTTGAGACTGGTTAAGCTTTAACGGTGATTCTGTACCCATTAGCAATAAGATCCATGGTAGGTAGTGTATGAATCATCTCAGTGGCAAGTCTTGATGGTTTCCACTGTGAAGGCTGGGACAAGAACCTCTTTATATATCTAGTGAGAGGTGCGATCCGTTCAAGGTGGTGACCTAACCAAGTGAGAGTATAAGAGTTAATCAGGACGACAACTTAGTAAATAGATCAAAGACGTTCTTTATAAAATCCAATCCATCAATCATCACAAGTTTTTATCACAAGAAAAATAAAATATGTGGTAAAGATAAAATGCAAAAAAATGAAGAACAAAATTGATCAAAAGCTTTACTTTATTTTATGATTGAAATTTTACAAATACTTTTCTATATGCTTTTTTTACAAAGAATATCCTATATGTTTCTTTACAATTGTTTAAAAAAAATTATCCAAGTTATAGATGAATCAAAAGTGAGTCATATGTTTGAAGACCCTCTATCATCTTCAAACTTATTATCTTCCTCACCCTCCTCCAAGGTTGACAGTAAGGTAGCAATTTTATTGATATCAACACACTCAAAGGAAATTAGCTTTGTCTTTATCACCATGCACACATTGAAGGGCACCCTTATTCTGAGATGTGTAAGAAGGATTTGTACCTACCAGTTGTGGAAAGAAAGCTTGGTGAAGAACTCATCAAGCATCTTCATCAACATAATCTACACCTTCAAGGTTTGGGTCTCTCGATGAGCTATCAACAAAATCTCTAACAATCTGATTAATTCAGTTTTAGCCCCTATCCTTTGCCTTGGACAATTTTTCCTTAGCCTCCAAGAGAATCGTCGACTGGAAGTGTGAAGCCTCATACACCATCAATCAATAACAGTAGATCATCAGGTCTAGGCCTGAGAGATTTTACTCTTGGTGAAACTTAGCTAAAGCACATGACCATATAACATTGGCGATGGTCGAGGGTTACAGAACCACAATAGGGAAATATGTGTACCAATGTCTTCTAAGATCGATGAAGATGATTCAATCATCTGAACTAATGCTCATCTTCACCCTCTCACCTTGCATTAGAACCTATGCAAATGGGGGGACTTCCACTTCTATTAGTGAGGAGGAGAAGGAGAGACACTGAGATTGATTGTTGGAGCTTTTTCCTTATTACAACACTCCACCTAGCTAGCTAGCTTGAGCTCAGACTCTATTTCACTTGGGGTAATAGAGAAAAGCGAATGGCTTCATCTGTCGCTGACAGCTCAATAAACGTCAAAGTTACAAACTGAGGGGGACAAAACCAGCTTCCGGTCTATTTGCTGAAGCATCCCCCTTGACATGACTCAAATCCACTCAACTTAGTTTCCTCTTAGCCTCTCAATGTTGCACACCCGAAAGACCTACAACTGATAGAGAGATTTTAGTAAGCGTCACATAAGCTCTCCTCTTCATAAGGATTAGCTTGCTATTGGAGATCCTTTGAAAAGCAACTAAAATCTTAAGCTCATCTTAAAGAATTTTATCACCTTTAAGTTCTTTGTTGGTACGGACCACCATAGGTATATTCTGACCTGCTACTTTAGTAACTTTAGAGCAGGAAGTTTCAACGCAAACGGTTGTGTGGGCCTTCTTCTTTGTGACTCGAGCAGCAACTGCCACATCTCACTTGACCTTTTTATGTCAGAGGCCCCCATTCCTCCTCCATCATTTGACTAAATGCTTCTGGTTGCAGTAACCATTTTATAATAATTGAATCAAGATATTAGTGAACCAAAATTTATTTCCCTTCATCCCCCATTGCTTCCATTAGTACTCAATCTGGCACCTTCTTCTTTAACTTGTTAGGAGGTCAACAAATGAAACATTCCAGATATACTAGCCCAAGAAGAAGGACTGATGCAGAATCTAAGCTTCCAGTCCTTCACCTTATTTTCCAGACCTAGTACTTAAAGCTTGTAGTAGGAGGTAAACAAAAAAAAAAACCTTCCAGATCGACCTAAAATGAAAATAGATATGAAAAGAGCTTTGTCAACTAGAGGATTTTCGACCAACTGCACAAAATTGCAAAGGTCATGATAACAAAATTGGAATTTGGTAGAATCTGAGGGGGAATACCTGTAGTGTTTGAAGATGGCCTGTAGCTCCTGATAGAAGGAAGCCTTAGAATAAAGTGGAGTTGATCCTTATAGAGGATGAGGTTATATGGTGTGGTTTCTTAGTCATTCTCACTAGAAACCTAAATCTTAATGGTAGAATTATGGATACAAGAATCCCATAGTTGATCCTCCTCCGCTTACATCATCATCAATCAATCGGTTACGATGATTGACCCTAAGGGTTTTTAATAGTAATTCAGAGCCATCAAAATAGAGTACAATGAGAAAAAAGCCAAAGGGACATGGATAAGTGAAAATAAAAATAAAAAGAAAGAAGAAAGGGTAGAAACACCAATCCCATCACCCTAATTTATATATAAGACAACAGTAGAAGTGCAACCATCACACAAGGGTAATAATAGAATCATAAAATAATTTTAGAAATACAAGGACAGAAGGTTACGTCAAGACATGAATTGAGAAGGAAAAAATTTTATTCTGAAAATAGATATTCCAAATAAAGCTTGGGAACTAGTTTAAGAGAAAATATTTTACATTGGAATTATCTGTCACGTTGGCCAAGACAGCCTCACGGATGCAACATTTTATATAAAATTCTTCCTCCATTTTGAATTAAGTCACCTGATCTCTCTCGTCTTGAGTCTAGAGTATGAGGAAAGTATCTCTGATGAAGAGCAATCATCTCCTCTTCAACCAAGTTCGTTTTCTCCACATGAGCAAGTAGCTCATTGAATCTCGGCAGACCGAGTGAAGGAGTTCTCAATCTCAAATAAGAGGTGAGACAATGATCCAGGAGACAACGACGTCCAATAGCTACTTCTTTATGAGTTTCAAATGAATCGCTTGGGCAATCAAAACCACAATTCTCGCTCAAGACTCGGCTGCTCTCTACCACCGTAGACACAACTGTCACTTTTTCCACAGTCAGATTCCCATCAATGCATGTTAAATGTGAAGCATCACACAGGACTACCTGTACCAGGTCAGCTGCACCATGAGACAACATAAGGGAAAGGAGATAGAAAAAAATAGAATCTAACAAGCAAGACTGAAGCTCCTCTTACTAAGGATTTCATCCAACTCAGGCCCTACAATCGAAGCCAGGTAGCCCCATAAAATCAACAACTTCTCGCGCCTTCGATGGCGCTAGAGCACAAATAGTTCCTTGTGTTCCCGGCGGTGACAGAGCACCAACAAATTCATGTGTGGCCCCTTCTGTCGGCAAGTTTTATGCCCTAACAGAAGGTTGAGTTGATGGATTAATAATTGGGCTCGTCTTTTGGATGTTCCTTTGAATGGTACTAAGAAAAAAATCATGTGAACTCACCTAATCCACCGACGTAATCCCTTTTATATTCCTAACTGTGATTTTTTTTTTTTCTTTTCACCTCCTGTACGGTATCAGTCATTCGGCCTCCCAAAGGGGACAAGAAGCATATCTTTGTTGTGACGGATCGACAGAGGATTTGCCACATTCTCCATGATAGTGTTTGGAAGCCAATCAATTCAGAAGAGAATGGATGCAAAGCAAAAGAGTCCCGACATGCTTTATTTATAATAATCAAAGTCTTTGAAATCAAGATCATTCAATAATTGAATTATTGATTAACAAAAAATATCTTATACTTTTATCATTAAATTATCATATTTTATGACAATATCACTTTGAAGCAGTAATAGAACCAAAGAACAAAAAATATGTAAATCAAAAATATGTCAGTGTTGATCATGAGAAAATCTAATGGTCCAGAGAAGAAGAGTACAACGAAAGTAATCCCACTGACAAAAACCATGATGACCGAGTGCAGTAGTTCGATCCAAAACCAACAAGGCCGAAGCTAACTGACTCACTAAAAATTATCAAATGATCCAAATCCTAGCAATTTGATCAAATACGAGATAAAGTGACATCAAAGCCAACCAACACGAAGAAGCCGACTCGAGAGAAGAAGTAACCCCTCAGAATCTCCAATCATATCGAGCGTACCCAGAAGCTCCCCATACGTTATCAAGGGTTGATAGTTAGACTAGATCAACTAATCGGCAAAGCCTAATCCATTGAACTAGTCCTGCCTACCTAATTTAGGATTCAAAAGCTTGAACAAGCCTTACTTAAAATTGAATTGGCTCTTTCACAGCTCTACGTAGCTTAGTAACGTTAACTTAGAATAAGAATGTGACAATACGTGTATTAACGCATTAAATGTGACAATACGTGTATTAACTCATCAAATTCCATAAGAATTTAGCATTTAAGCCTGTTTGTGGTAGAATAAAAAGAGAGAGAGACAACAAATGACATTTTTGTGCAACAATCAAAACCTCGAAGGGTCACCTCCATGAAACTTCATATTGCACGTTATTCTGATGCATTCATTTATTTTGGCTAGGTTACAATGGTCAATTTGATCCTATAAAAAAATATAAATAATAAATAATAAATAAATAAATAAAGTTAAAAAAAAAGGGAATTTACATAAATACCACCTAATTCCTTTGTATTTGCATATCTAATATATATCAACCAATTTTTTTGTATCACCTAAAAAAATAAATTTTTTTAACATAAAAAATTGAATAAATTTTAATGAGACAGACTAAGATTGGTATGTATATATATATTTTAGCTTCTTCTTAATTTTATCTACTATAATGTTAGCTTTCTATCCTTCACATTGTCTACTCTATGTATTTTTACTTTTACTTTTGATGTTTTTACATGTAGTTACAACATATTTTCTGTTTTGATTCTGCACCTTTATATTTTTACTTTTACTGCTTATATTATACTTCTCTTGTTTACTTTTATTACTTTTGTTGTTTAGTATTAATTTTATTAATGATTTTTTCTTGCTATTGATGGCTTCAAGTGTTACTAGAGATCTGCAATCTCACTTACCTCCTCTTGAAGGCCCTAGTACTTATAAAAGGAAGAAGGAGTTAGTATCTCGCTCTATCTCACACAATGCTAATGTTATGTTAATTAGTAGTACCACCACCACTACAACCCCTCCCACACCTTCTTTTGCCACTCCAATCAAGCTCGTTGCTCCTTTCCGACCAAATGCTCCTACTAATGCAACCCCCCTCACATCTTCTGTTATAAGAACTCTGCCACCACCACTCGCTCAGCGGGTTCCTTCCTTTTTTGGTGAGTCAGGGGCATCAGCATCACTAGCATATCCGACACTCAAATTTCTCAATGCTATTGAAAATTTGTTGTGTTGGTGATGAACAAATGTTTAAGATATTTGTTGCGTGCAGGTTATAAAAAATCTGATTGTTTCTTTTTATTTTTTTAATTTTGCTAAAGGTTTGTGTTGGCGTTGCATCAAACCTTGCCGATGTGAATACCTTCAATGTATTCTAACTCTAATCAACCTCTCTGGAAGAAATGGTGAAGGCAAATTACGTCGCATGTTTACATTTTCTAAAACTAGACGCCAATTCCATAGTTAACATTTACGTCTGTACGGGTTGCGTCGAAGCTGGTAAAAGTTGACATTGTCTGCCACTAATATCGACACAAGTTGTTCGCGTCTGACACATTCGAGACTAATTGCATTTGCAACTCCCCTTTATACGTGGATCATCTACCCAAAACAAATCTGTCGCTAAAATTGCTTTGCATCGGACTATTCTCATAGAATAGCATCAGAATTGGACGACACTAATTTGATCAATCTTGTAGTATTTTAAAGTTTCATATGAAAATAAATATGAAACTTTTTTGCTAATTACAAGTTGCTTAATCAGTTAGTCTTTTTTCAATTCAAACAAAAATACATAATAAATTAAATAATACATAAATGAAGTGGATCCACTAAAATCAAGGCTTGAATTTAAAGGCAGCAACTGGCAGAGCCAAACTCTTCTAAGCAAGACTAACCTAGGCCAGCCCCATCCAACTAACCTGAGATAAAGCACTGCTTCTGCAAAGGCTGAAACTTTAATATGAATGTCATGATTCATGAAAAAAGTAAAAGAAAAAGAAAAAGAACAACTACAAGCTAGGCATTTGATTACCAGAAAGATACAGACGAAAACTGTGCAGTTTGCAGCATGCTGGACCTTCTGAATATTTTCTCTGAGGCGATTAGGATTTAGGTGGGAACTTTCAAGTGCAATAATTCAACTGTTCAGAAAATTTATGCTGGTATTTAGTAAGCTTGATTTCAGAGCAGACCTGACTCATGTTCATTTATGTTTTCATTAATCATTGCAATTTCTTTATTATAACAAATGCATACTCTTGTCGGCAGCTTTCAAATTTATTATAAGAAAATTTTAAAGTATGTTATTTATTAAATTTACATTTAATGTGAACTATATAAATGTTGGTTTCTACTTTATATATATATATATATATATATGCTGCTCATGGTGACTCGTTGGTTGACATCTACAAAATCAGTTCTAAGTCCCCTGGGGTCACGGGTTCGAGCCCAACTCATTGCATCTGCCTTACAGTGCGAGATCAAGTGGTTAGACTGATGCTTGAGAGAATTGCACTTCTCATTTTATTAGTAAAAAAAAGGGTTGTGTAGTGAGATTTTAGTAAAGAATGGTAGGTGTTCTTTTATGTTAAATCATGATGGTAACATTTTATTTTGTTGATCGACACCTCTCAAATGGGGGACCTAGGCTAAAGTTGAACCATATAAATTTAATTTTTGTTTCTTTTTAAACTTTTAATCTCACATGCAATTACTTGTTGGCTCATCATACTGGTGTTTGTGATTTAATAGTTTTGGTTTGGTTCAATCATAATTTCTTTGGTCTTATTTTTCTATTATTTTTCTTAAAATACTTGAACTTCCCTTTCCACGTTAAAAATGATATTTTAAAAAAAATAAATTATGAAAAATAAATCATGAGACAGTGAATTTAGGAAACCAAAAATGTTGCTTGCATGACTAGATTTTGTGCTGGCATGGCAATCATTATTTACAAGCAAGATTTGACAATTTTAATATTTATTTCTTTTTTTCTAGCCCCATTCCTTGTTATGAGCTTATGATATGAATTTTTATTTTTAAAAAATCAATTATTTTTAATAAAATAAATATCTAGAGAAATATATATGTAGAGATTAAATAGAGTTATTGTAATCAATACAAAAAAAAAAAAAAATTGTATCTATTGTAACGCAAACTAGCTACACTTATTAGTATCATCATATCCCACCCTATGGCAGTGCTTATAAACACTGTGATTTTTAAATATTTGGCACCCTATTCAAGTTTGCTCCCCACCAAAATGTATCATTTGCCCAACCCTCCTCCGCATGCCTTGATTTCATTTTGGCGATTTCTTCCCCACGAAGTTTATCCCAATCCTGCTCTCTCACACTCGATCCCTCGCCCCTGGCCAACAATCGTTTGATCCCTCTCTCCCAGTCGTTGATCTCTTCTGCCGACGACAACACTTCCTATTCTCTTCGGCAAGGAAAGAATCTATTTTGGGTTCATCTCTTAAACTTTATAATTATCATATTTACTAAATCCAGGAGTTCAATGGATTACCTTTTATTAATTTAAATAGACAAAATCTTTAATTAACTTGATAAATTATAAGTAATGATTAATTGATATAATAATGCCCTTGCCAAGTTGTTCTATGTTGTTTAAAATGGTGAATGAAATTTTTTCTTCGAATTAAATAAATCTTGTTCTATATCAACTATTATGCATCCCATGTGAATGTGATATGACCTGCTTCAATTTTGGGATCAATTAGGATTAGGGTAAACTTTTTTTTGGCAAACTTGTCGTTAAAAAACTTCTTTGTTTTCAAAAGT
The DNA here is from genome assembly GCA_003013225.1 of Phalaenopsis aphrodite. Lineage (NCBI taxonomy): Eukaryota > Viridiplantae > Streptophyta > Magnoliopsida > Asparagales > Orchidaceae > Phalaenopsis > Phalaenopsis aphrodite. Next base: position 255,819 of record NEWO01000164.1, on the reverse strand, counting down.
AACAATGATGATTCTAATCACTCTTCCAACACCTTTTATTTTTCACATATATATTGCATCTCCTAACAAGTTATCATATCTATTAACTTAATAAGAAAAAAAAATCTTTCATTAGAGAAGTGAGTTGTTGATCTTAGCAATCTGCTCGTAAATAATAAACACTTCTTTATTCTTTTTGGGGTTTCACATGTGTTATTCTTTGTTGATCTTTAGAGCAAAGTGTTGTACCTCTGAAGAGTAGTGTGGGCTTTGTAACATTAAGCTTAGGAAGCTCGACTTTGCCTCATCTTTGGGTAGCAATTCTTAGTTATAGCTTTATTATAAAATTTTGGATCGTTTACATATATATGTTGACCTCAATTTTGATGAGGTCTAGTTTCTTCTTTTAGAAGCATAAGATCTAGCTATATGACTTTCCTGTTGACTATCCTAGATGACTAGTGAGGGAAACCACCATCTTAGAAATTATAAACACTTCTTTACTCTTTTTGGGGTTTCACATGTGTGGTTTTAACATCTAGCACTTAGAAGGATGAAACCAACATGAGCTCAAGATGCTGATCACATCACCAAATCTTTTGAATTAATCAAAACATAATTACGTCAACCCCAACTTAAGCTCAAAATGCTGATCACATCACCAAATCCAACCTTTTTTGTGGCATGGAATAATGAATCTCTATATCAAGCAAGCCCCCCCCCCCCTTATTTGGTTAACTCACTAATCCATGCAGCCATCATACCTAGCTTCTAAACTAATCACCATTAAACCTCTACTGATCTTCCTGAGCAAGTTAACCACCATCCCTAGCCTGGTCGGCCTCCCTAGTGGTCGAAAAAACCCAAAACCAAGAAGACTAACCATGACTTAAACCCTAAATCTCACCCATATAATGTGGCAATCCCTAATTGGACAATTGTGTTGTTTCCCTCTCCACCTAAGCTAACTTACCCCTGCCAATAGAAGCTCGGAGCCTTTCCCTTGGTCATGATTATAAATTGGCCACCTCCACGACCAAAACATGATAAAGACGAGAACCTAAGGGAAACTCTGTCCAATTACTTACATAGCCTCTCCTAGTGTCCCTAAGCTCGTTCTAATCCTTGCTAGCCCATCTCCCCCACTGTCCAGCCCTAGTTTTGAGTTCAAAAACTAAGACACTTCACGATCATACCACCAAGTCCACCAAAACTCCAAATTGACTTGCTCTTAAGCTTCACTACAGCTTAAGAACACTTCCCCAATCAAAATTCACTGATCCTGATCACTCTAACCTATACCTAGACCAAACCCGAACTACCCTCCGACCAAGAACATACAAAGGACTCATCACAATTCAACAAAATTTAGTTATGTTGGTGAGTAACGCTAAGGATAACGTCTATTTCTGATTAACTTGCGAACTATAGTTGTAGGGGTGGATGACTCTGAAACTAACTGTGGAAAAATAGGAATGGGTGCACGAGACCCGCTCTCTTCATCACTTTCATCACTGCCCTGCATTGTGACCTATGGTAGGTCATCAATCTTACCAACTCAGATTCATAAGGAGCAACTTCAGAAATTGTACCAGACTTGTCCTTGTACATAATCTTCTCAATAAAAATCACATTTCTGCTTCTTATGATCTTTTTATCATGATCATCTCAAAAACGATAACCAAAGACCTCGTCTCCATAACAAATGAAATAACATCTCTTTGACTTAGCTTTAAGCTTTCTATGAGCACTAGGGTTGATAAGAACATAAAAGAGACAGCCAAAAGTTTTATGGTGAAAGAATTTGACATCTTTCCCACTATAGACCTCCTCAAGCAATTCACAATCTAATAGAACAGATGACCCCCTGTTAATCAAGTAAATTACAGTGCTGACCGCATCTGCCTAGAAAGTCGGTGGTAGTTCAAAGTGCAATTTCATGCTCCTAGCATGCTCATTAATTGTCATGTTCATATGTTATGCAACTCCATTTTGTTGTGGTGTCCCCAGAATGGTCTTTTCCATTCTGATACCCTGAGCTACATAGTACTCTTTGAACCCATGTTGAAAGGTTCTCCATCAGCCAGATATACCTTCCCAAAATCACCTGCAACATAATTTCACATTAACTCCTCGTGAGAAGATGTATGGAAGGAAGCCCCTGAATCCAATATTCAGTCATCAATAGAATTGTGAATTGCAAGCAATAATGCATCCTATACTTCTTTAGTTACAATATTAGCACTGATGTTATTTGTCTTCTTAGGATTTTTGCAATTTTTCTTTATGTTGCCAGTTTTTGCCACAATTTCGGCAGGTTGCTTGTTGACCAGGCCTTGACTTGCTCTTACCTTTGTGCTTCAATTTTGATCTTCCTCTGTTAGAGTTCCTGTCCTGTGATCTCCATCTAGAATCAATATTCAGTGCTAAACTCGAATCAGAGATCTCACTAGAATCTTTCATGCACATATCTTCAGTCAAAATCAAATCACGAATATCATCATATTTCAGCTTAGATTTACTTACAAAATTGCTAGCAGTCATCCTCATGGCTTCCCAACTATTTGATAATGAAGCCAATAATATCAATGCATGTATATCATCATCAAATTCAATTTCAACAGACGATAATTGATTTGTGATAGTATTAAAATCATTCAGATGTTGTGCAATAGTTGTACCATCCGTTATCTTTAAATTGAATAACTTTTTCATCAGACGCATCTTGTTATTCGCTGATGGCTTTCATACGTACCTGACAAAGCTGTTATGAGATATGCAGTTGTCCTTTCCTTGATGACGTTGTGTGCAACATATCTCGAAAAAGTTAATCGAATAACTTACATTGAGCTTCAACCATCTTTCCAGTCGTTTTCCTAAAAACACAAGATGAAGTTTCTTTTCATAGAGATAGTCTTCTATCTACATCCTCCAGCAACCAAAATCCATGTCATCAAACTTCTTGATTCATGATACTTTCACTTCATCTCCAGTCATTGTTTTCCCTCATACCTGAACCATGGCTCTAATATCAATTGTTGTGAAAGACAACGACAATAAAGTGAAAAAAGGAACAAGAAATCGCAAAACAACAATACAGAGACTCACAGATTTACGTGGTTCGACAAATTGCCTAAGTCCATGGGATTTGCAGAGCATTTTATTACTTTGAGGATCACACACAGTCGACAACTTCGACTTACAAGAAAGAAGCTCTTTCTCTTCTTCTCTCTCTCCCTCTCCCTCTCCTTCTCTCTCTATCACTTCTTCTAAAGCCGCCGAAGAGGAAACCTGCAAGAACAATGAGAGAAGAAACTTTCAGTTTTTAACCTTCCAGTAAGTAATCACCGAAAGCAATTACACGCAAAGGGAGAAGATGAATATCGTGATGGAATACTTGCTTTTTTTTTAAATCTACAATGTTCGGTCCAACAAGGAAACACCACAAACTCATGAATTCTAGAGGGGAAAGCGGGAGCAGGCGGGAGAAGTAGGCAGGCAAGCAGGAGCGATGATTCACGAATCTAGGGAAGAAGTGGGAGCAAGGAACAAAATGAAATATATTTAATACTTTTAAATATATTCAATAAGTACAAAAAACTGCCCAAATAAGAAATTTAGTAGACGGGGCTCCACATAATACAACAATATGCATTTGGCTGTAAGCAAGACTATTTTTGTAAGATTTAGTACATTTGTTAAATCCACCCTCTCATTTCATCTAGTAAACCCAAATTTAAATTGAATCAAAAGAAAATTGTGACTCATTAAATCCATAAATCCATGAAAACTTAAGCAGTTTAATGTTTAATTGGACTTTATAAGTCCGGTGATCAAGTAAATTCTGCAAAAAAATTCATAAATCCGAGACTTTAAATTTAATTGGACTTTATTATGCAATTTAGTATGTCCATGGAGGCGAAACTCGAGACCTTAAATTCAAAAATTCATAAATCCATAAAACTTAAGAATTGTAATGTTTTGTTGGATTCCATAAGTCCGATCATAAATTCTATTGAAAGGCACTACCAAACATCTCCTAACACTTACAAGTGTTCATCTTCACCAAACCTTCAATGTTCTTCTTCCCCAATGTTCCTCTTCCTAAATGGCTAGAAAAACAAACTAATATTAAAATAAAAAAAATGCTTATGAGGCATGTTTCCTAGATTATGTGTGGTCACAAATTTCTTACAACATCAATGATGCTCGGGCTGAATCAGGTTTGTCCAGGGTGGCCAATTGCCCCTCCTAGAATTTGAGATTTATCTACAATAATAATACAATTTAATATTTTTTTTTTTATTTCTTATGTAGCTTAGAGATATATTTTGCCCCCTATCACTAAAGATATATTTTCTAGCCAAATATTTTAAAAATATTAGATATTTAGTGATTTTGTCTGTCTAGACAGTTATGTTGATTCTGTCTGTGGTGGTGATAGCGAGTGGTTGCTAATATCATTCTGTCACTACAAATTAGACGTTTCACAAATTTTTTAACGATCACAAAACTATAATACTTGAATGGGGCAATGTTGCATTATTCCTTTTCTTGTCCAATCCTCCTTTGTTTCCAATTACATCTATTTGTGCCAACATCTTAGTGATTAATTGGCTGTGCTTGATAATATTGCATGTGAAGTTGCTTTAGATTCCATTATTTGGAAAAGTATATTTAGCCATTTACATATCCAACCCAAATTACATTTTAAATTTGTAATT
>NEWO01000164.1:235008-246544 GCA_003013225.1 Phalaenopsis aphrodite | reverse complement strand
TTTCAATTAAAGCTGGTTAGCCTATAAACAAACCTAAAGGAACTAAGAATATTAAGAAAAAAAGACATGAGTCAATGTACTAAAAAATAAAAAGATGATATTTTAAAAAAAAAATTTGAGTCAATGTACCATGGTCTTGGTTTCAAAGCCCATCTAATAATTCTTATGTCAATGTACCATATTTATATTAATTCTCCAAACTATATAAAAATTTGTTAATCAATCCATATAACACTTCAATTTTGATTATTTTATACATTTGAATTCATGGAACAATTGATATAAGAGAGGTGAACCTGTTCAAAATTGAGCACCAACTCTATTTCCAATGTTTGTATATAGTAAAATTTAGGGTCTATTCGCATGTTCTGAAGTTTTGCTAATTTTCTTTATTGTCCCCTTTTCTCCTTGTGTCTTCCTCTCAAACCCTAGCCCCTATTTTGCTATGGAGCTATGGCCCTCGATGTCGATGGATTTTTCTCTTCTCATACTATCTCCATCTAACTCTATTCTTCATGTTTCTCCTTTTACCCACTAGAAACGGTTGTTCTTCGTTCTTACCCCGAACTCTTTCTGCTTCAATCTTTCATATCTTTCTTGTATAGCGATAAATTGGTATTCTCATATGAGATTCCCTAGCATTGATGGCTACACATTGGGTAAATGGTCATTCTATGGAAATCTTATGGATGTTATTTTTGTGATTTGGAAGCTCAAAGTTGTGGTAGAGCTTATTTCTCATTATGATGGCTTCTTTTTATTAAACTTTTCATTTTTTGAAGATCTCAAGATTGTTATGGATGGTGATTAGTGATTTATAAGTGTTAAGCCATTCATTTTTAAATGGTCCTTGCCTTATTTTTAACACATAATGGAAGATTTTAAGATTATCTTGTTGGTCAGAGAATGGTATTTCAAAGATAGCTAGTTCTGTCAGAGCTCCCTTTGTTGTTTAACCTTTAACATCCTAGAAAACTCAGCTTACATTTTCTAGAGTCTGTATTTAGATCAATACTCACTCTACACTACCTGATTCTAATTTTATTAATTTAAAAGTTAAAGATGACATTCATATTATAATATACGAATGGAAGCATTTACCTTCCTAATTAAGTAATAAGTTAGCTCATGCTCAAAATTCTTACACCAATTCTTCGAAATTAACCCTCCCCGCCTAGTCTCCCTCATGTATAGATGAATAAGTTGTACTATAATAAGAGAATGCTCCTTGAGACATAAAAGCCAGACAATCCGTTCCCTACCTTCATCCCTACTATTTTCCTTAATATCCATGATTCCCCTAAAATTCCAAACAATCCTTCATTTCAATTATCTTCTCCCCTTGACCCTAAAACCCATAATATATAGACTCGCCTGTTGAATAGAAACCCAACTAAATAACTCGGAAGATGCCCTTTCAAAATATTTTAGTCAGCTTGACTCCTTTCAGAGTGAATGTTCTAAATCAAACCCCCTCTTTTATTGATATCAATGTTTCCAACTCCTCAAACCTCCGCACCACATCAAAATATAAAAAAAATAGACACAAAAAATGACCTACAATAAATTAGTAATTTTATCTATGTTTTGTTCTAAACTGGTTGTCTTTAATGTAAGTTTATAAAATTAGTAATTACAAAATTTTTCCCAAGAGTCATAAAATTGGTCTCATTTGTCTTTCGAATAGTGAGAATAGTGTGCATAGTCTCCATTCTTCCCATAATGATCATTTTTGGATTAAGTGAAACTCTACTAACATTTATTTCTTTGTGTTGGAAACTCAACCATAATTTATTCATGTTGTGGTTAAATACTTTTCCCGTATCGTTTTCTTAATTATGGTTTTCTATGCTGAGAATAATTTTTTGCCCAATAGAATGAGCTCTAGCATTCTATCTCATCTCTTCCAACAAATATTTTTGAACCTTGGCTTCTTGTTGGTGACTTCAACTGAATTAGAAAACTAGATGAAAATGTTGGTGGAGTTCCTTCTCTCTCTAGTAAACTTTTGGAGTTTCTCCAGTATTATAGACTCTCATCTTTTTGGCACCTTAAACCTTGCCTCTCCTTTAGTTGCTTTAATAAACAACAACAACAAGAATAACAACAACAAGCCTCTATCCCACTAAGTGGGGTCATCTACATGAATACTTTTTATCCATTTTTTTTCTATTTAGTGTCATATTTTATTTTAATTCTAATAAATTAATACAATTTTTTATACAACATGCATAAGTATTTATAGGTCTGCCTCTACCTTTCTTAACATAAGTCAAATTTAGAGCACCCGTTCTTTTAACCAGAACGTTAGATGATCAACTTTTAATGTGAAAAAGACATTTAAGTCAATTTTCCTTAATCTTGTCTACCAACACCTAACCTTCTACGGATACATTCATTTTGCATTTTGTTTGTAACTGTCAAGCCACTCAAACAACTAAGCATTCTCATCTCAGCAACACTTAACATAGTTTTATGCTTCTTTTTTAAAGACCAACATTTTGCACCATAAAGCATTGCAAGTCTCCCCAAAATCTTAAAAAATTTTCATTTAAGAAAAAATAAATTTCTATCACCTAATAGGTTCGATGCATTCCTCCACTTCAACCATCTATATTCACATTTCTTTGAACAACATACCCAATAAATTTAGAATGCTCACACCTTTTAGTGATTTGATCACCGTTGTTGCAACTCTGACACTAGATCTACTATTAATAACATTACATTTCATGTATTTAGGTTATAATTTACTCAAAGGAAGAATTTTAGACTCTAATGTAGACCTTTATAATTCAAGTTTTTCCTGCACTCTTTCTCTAGTCATATCCACAAGAAGGACATCATCAGCAAAAAGCATACACCATGGTACATCATCCTGTAAATTTCTAGTAAGGTATCCAAAACTAAAAAGAATGATATATGTTTAAAGCTGATCTCTAATGTAATCCTATTAAAAAGGAAATTGTGTTGTTAGTCCTTTTTTTGTACGAACAGAAGTAACAAATCTATTAATCTTTAATGACATAAATATAAGTTATATTAATACCTTTATTTTCTAGAACTTTCCAAAAAAAATTCTTTTGGAACCTCATCACAAGTATTTTCTAAATCAATAAAAATCAAAAAGTGAAAAATCTTATTAAATGCCTTTTAGATAGAGTCTTGAGGAATGGTTCATGACATGCTTCCTTATCCCTTTTTTTCATAGTGTCAGTTTTCTCAACATCATTTCTATTGTTCAGAACATCCAAGTTGAAAAATCTTATGTTTGCCTCTGGAAATAAATTTAAAAAAGCCCTTCTTATGGGCTTCTTACAACTTCATTTCAAATCATATCAAAGATTTGAGGGCTTCTCATAGAGGTTTTAAATTTAGTTCATATACTCAACCACTTTATAAAGATCTGCTTTCTCTAAGCATTCACATTCAAAATAAGTTATGAAAGCCACTTTTTGTGAAAGCTTTTAGATTAAGCAAAGAGTTAAGTGGTATTAGCTTACTAAGGCAAAATGATATCAAATATCTTTACCAAAAAGTTAAAATTAGAGGTAACAAACTTCCACTAGAGAATTGCTCTCAAAATGGATGCATCAACACGCAGCAAGCCAGTGCTCAAAATGTCATATCCTATTTCTCTACCTTCCTCAACTATCCTAACTCCACATCCAATATGGCCTTCAAATTCATGTTGGTTGAATTTTGCTCCACCAAAAGTGTAATTTTTTAACTTTCTAATTGTTCCAGATGATGATGATGATATATATATATATATATATATATATATATATATTTATTTGTTGGATCAGAAAAATCTCTAGATCTTGATAGCTTTAATTCCAAAATCATTAAAGTTAAATGGGTCATCACCTTCTTTAATTGCATCAAAGCCATTAAACTTTTCATTATTTCTTCTAAGCTTCCTAAAAAAGTTAAGCACTCTGCTTTCACCCTCAAACCTAAGATCTTATATGCTTCTGAGCTCAAAGATTATAGCCGCATTTTTTTTGTAAGACTATCTATAAATTCATTGGCAAACAAATTGAAGTTAGATATCAAAGTATGTTTTCTAGCATCATATAGTTTTCCCATGCTACTTTCATATTTGGAATGGGCAATGCAAATAGTGCTATCATGGACAATGAACCTCTGGAAGGACTCAATTCCTTTAATCATCATAAAAGTGATTTTTCCAGAATAAATTTTATAAAATCTTTTTATTTTGTTGATACAATATACATTTTTGATAGATTGGAAAAAATGGGTTTCCCCCTCAAAGTTTATTAATTAGATTAAAGCATGTAATGCTCAAATACACTTTTCCACCATCATAAAATAGAGAATTGTAAGGTTATTTCCCCTTTACTTTTTTTCTTAGAAAAGGTTGTTTCAGGTCCCCATAACTCTTCATAATTTTAATGGATGCCTCCTCTAGATGGTTGAATTAATACATGCATTCATATAATTTGTGAGATAATAATGGGATTATAAGTCACATTTTATATGCTAATGATTTCCTTATTTTGGAATACACGCCATCAGTGAGATTACACATTTATCTCATACACTCCATACTTTTGTTGTGATCTCCAATCTTTAAACAAACACAAATAATTCTATAATTTTTTTTTCTCTAAATTTATGAATGACCTAAAAAAATTATAATATTACTGGATACTTAGTTTTCAAGACAAATCACTTCCTTGGGAGCATTTGGTCATCAATGTTTATTCTTTCAAACTCATCAGCATTACATTCCATAAGCTAATATAAATCACGTGAAATTGTTTGAGTGTCTTGAAAAAATGCTCTTTCTTTTATGAGCATAATACAATTTATCAAAACTACTAAATGGAATTATCTTCAATATTTGTTAAAACTCTCTAAATTTCCCAAGGGAATCAAGAAAATAACTAATTCTTTGATGAATAACTTTATGCCTAAAAACCATATGGGATAAGGGATTCCAAATCATGAAACCATCAATGTGTTGTGTAAAGCTAAATGTATATGAACAATATGTAATTGTAACTCTCCAATTAGTGTTATCATAACATTAGTTATTTATTTATGATTCAAAATGGATAAAATATTTGTTTACTTTATGAAAAAGTTCTATGAAAACTATCACTCATGTCAAGAGGAGCATTGCCCTTCATGTGAACTATTATGACAAGCTTTTCTTCTTCCATGAACTATAGATTAAAAAAAAATTTACCTAGTTTTGCTATCCAAATTACTTAGAGGAATTTGATGCTATTCAAAAAAACTATTGGAGACTCCCTTCTTTAAGGCATATTCCAAATGAATGCATCTAATTTATCCTCCAAACCTTAATTATAGACACATTACTCAACTATTTTCTTTGCTGCAAAATAAATTATTCTCTTATTCAAACACCTATCTCATTATGTATAAGTTCATGTTGAACCTTCATGGCACAAATTATTGTGATTCAAATGTCATTCACTTAAATTGGCCACCTTTTTTTGGAGTGTGTTAATTGAGGCCTTAAAAACTAGGGGCATTCTTCATTATAGGGGCATTATGGTTTTTCCACAATGTGTGCTTTGTAATAATGGACTCACACTGATTTTTTTTAATGCTAATTAAATTTAACAATTTTTAAAGATAACATTTCTTTTGCTTTCATTTTAGATGCAACTTAAATTAGATTTTGCCTCATGTGCTAAGATGCATATTACCTCTTATTTTATTTTTGTTGAAAGTAGGTTCAAAAGTTTCTAAATCATTAATGAATCAAGAGATGTTATTTTAAATAAAATCAAATTTATTCTTGATCCACTCTACAATGACATTTGTCTATCACATAAGTATATGTTTTGATAAAGAAGTATATGAATTAAGAGTCTGTGTATTGGTCCCATAGAGATTGAATTAATTTTCAATAACGTGATCTTATATTTTATTAATCTTAAGTTTAGTTTGAAGTGTTAAAAAAATTTAAAATATTAAAGGTGTATAATTCCTACTTTTTAAAATAAATTTTTTTTACGAGAGTGAAGAGCTTTCTAATAGCCATAAAATTCTCTGTTGAATTGGTTCAATGAAATATGAATTCCTCCAAACAAATTTTTTTGTTATCAAATGTTGCATATTACATATTACGCTTTTCCAAGATTAACAAGTGTTGGAATCCTATCTTATTGTTAGGTTGTTCTCTATACAAAAATTCCCAGCCATTCACATTCCTACAAAGTTTGTGAGAAGCAATTGACAATATTTCTATTCCACTAAACTCCTATTATTAACCTAATTGCGCTTCCAATCTTCTTTCGATAATCTTAGATTACAACTATCTTTAACTATCCAAATTACTACGATGGATGATTATTTTGTGTGCAGGGTTTGATAACCACCATAGGATCAGTCTTATCAGTAAAGGTCATATTACCTCCAAAAATAAATCAACGCAGGAATGACCCTGTGACAATTTTTTTGGAAAAATCATCATTGGTTTCAGAGAATCCCCTATAGAAGTTGCTTGACCAACTCACCAATCAAACCATGCATCTACATTTAAATAATAAAATGAGGCAATTAAAATAAAGGTAACAAACCCCTAAATTTTTTTAAGGTGGAGTATAGCATCATCGCCACCCATGCTAAGTTTAGGAAGCATCAATTCACTGTCTCCTTCAAACTGTTGTATATGTCGAGATTCTGCTCCTTAATGGGATCATATCTGGGGTATGCCACTCGGAGGACCAGTTCTTAGTGATGACACTACCTTTAGTCCCAATCAGAACAACCTTGATTGCCTCATTTAGAGTGGGGAACGAATATTAGCATCTTTCAAAAGACATATTAGAGATGTCCTATCTTTAATTATTTCTCCCTCCTTAAGTGATTTACTCTATTTTTTGCACTTCCTCTTCTCTAAATATTCTATCTATTCTCTTGTGGAGGGTGTTCAATAGCAATGCCTCTCCTAAAAATTTCACATTTGCTTTAAGAAAATCTCTTATCTTGGGATATCGAAAGACAATGCTCTCAAATGAATAAGGTAGAAAATTTCTTATAGCAGGAGTATGCAACCGCTACACAATTTCTAATACCTTATACGGAGAGTTAACCCTCAATAAGACCACATAACTACCAAAAGTAATGATTTTACAAGGTTATTTATTTTTTCTTCTTAATAGGATAATAACGTTAGCATGGGGGTCCAATGATCCTGCGATGATCTAAATTCCAAAACATAGGGTAGATTTTCCTCTACAAATGAAGGTCGTAATGCAAAACATAAATGTTGGTAACCCTATCGACTTGGTGAAGTTTTCAGAATACACTAACCATCATCATTACCAATAAACAAATTTTGAACACTCAAATTGAGCAAAAAATAATAATTGTAATGCTCATCTACTTATGACCACTCTCTTGAGAAAGCCAAATTCCACATATGAAGAATATGCTTGCCCTTGCTCGGAGGCAAAGGAGACTACTCATTATAATAGAGCTAAGGTCCAAAGGAGAAGGATGCGGTAAGCTTGAAAGTAGAGGAAAAAGGACTACTCTTTGTATTAGAGTTATGATGCCTAAGAGAGAAAAAATCAGACTCAATAAGGATAGCACCCAACTTTGCCCAATTATGGATCAAAACATAAGCATGAATTGATTTGAAGCATGTCTCTAGATCATATCAGATACGTCTATGCTATTCTAAGATCAAGCTCCTAAGAAAGGCTAGCAACTCATTGGGCGTGATACTTCCCGTCACTTATACTGGTAAGGAATGATAAAAAAAAACAAGATCCTTGTTCTCTTATTCATCGTGCAAGAAATTATCAAAGGAAAAAAAAAAGAATCGAGAAGCTATGTGTATACCACAAATCTACCTTCATTGGCTAGAGTTCACATTCATCAGACCTTGTGGGCTTGGGTCAGCCTATCTATTCAGAAGACACAACATTCATTGATGTGACCAGATAGGGGAACCCGCCAAACCAACTCGGTGATGTGTCAACTATCTTGTACTAGCTGTCAAGCTACTCTGCTGAACTTTTTTTGGCAAACTAGCTCACTTAACTGGTCAACCATTCCTACTAACAAATAAACCAAGAAAGCTGACTAGCCTAGCTTGCCCCATCGACCTCAACGACAATCCTTGTATAAAAATGTAAAAATCAAAAACTGACACAGAGGATTGACATACGACACATCCTTATTTGTGTGCCGCCTGAAACGCACGCCAAAATCTTCTCATCAAATTTTCACTGTCAAACTTTTGTAAGACACGACTTGCATATTAAAATTTTATATAAAATGAAGAAAAAAAATTTAATAGGAACATGCACGTCAGACCTTTCTTTCCAGAGAACTTTGTGTTGTGACTACAAACGAATCCTTGGGGGTTGGGGTCCACTTTTTCCTCTGGATCATCTTCTACACTTAGTCCAAGAGGCACGAGAATGCAAAACATGTAGTTCAGGCCTGAAGAATTCATATATCGTCTCATTTTATTATTCTTACACAAGTCTCTCTCAGACTATATAAACCGACAAATATTACAAGATCTGGTGTCCTAAAAAGATTCAATAGTAGGGTGAAAATAAAAATATATTAAATGTTGTAACAATCAGATAAAATTGACAGGAATAGTTATTAATATTCAACACTAAAAAAAACTATTCATAAATTGCCAATAAAAATTTATGCCAACCCTAATGATGATAATAAATTTGAAGATAATTAAGAAATAGGCATCACATGTCATGTTTTTTTTTCCCTTAAACTATTTTCAACTCTTTACAAAATCCCACCTTTACGACTCCTGAATTTATAGCTGAATTTCTGTCTTCTCTGAAAGAATTTTCACCATGAAAAAACCTACAAGATTACACTCCTAACAAATTAAAATAGGACCAATTACTCAATTGTAGCCTAGACTCTTGAAAGAATGAAACATGCTATTCATATAAAAAGTATCTGTTTGCCAATTAATGTCTATAAAACAACATGTGCACAATCTTATTCTATGTGGGCTTGTTTGATTGGAAGAGAAGTGTTTGCCAAATAAGTGTGGAATATAAAAAATCAAGATGTTGGAGGTTTGGTTTGAAACAAATTGGGTAGGAATTAAGCATGCCTATGCATGTAGTCAAACTGCCATAAATTGTAGCAAAATGCATTTCAATTTATGGCCCCAATTAAAATGAGCAAGCATTGAATGATATGTGTGTGTGTTTTTCTCTTAAATATAAGAAAAAGATAAATCTATCAAAGGCTAAGTTTGGCACATTACTTTATAAGTGCATTTCTCATTAACAAGATTTAAATTCTATATACTTTTAAAAAGCATATTCTACTTTATAAATGAAAGTTAATTTGAATGAATCTCAACTGATGATTTTAGCATATAATAACTCAGACTATAACATTTTAGTAGGATTATATAAATGATAAGAATTTGTGGACTTCAACTTCTTATTAATTAAAGGCTTATGTCAAATATTCTCGGCCGAAGCATTAGATTTTCCAAAAAAGGAAAAAAAATTAAAAATAGATTTGTTGGTTAGGGGCCGCTTGATTTGCTAAAAGAGTAATGCAACGTAAAATGAACGTAATATAAAAATAATGTATTGCATTTTGAAATATTTTAAAATGTTTGGTTCGGTGTAAAATAATTGAGAAGTTTATAATTTTTTGTTTGGTTTGAAGTAGATTGAAAACAATTTATTTCAAAATATAAAAGGTATTACTCTAGATGACTAACAGTGACTGCAGAGGGAAGAGATGACCAACGATGGTGATTGGCTGTGAAGGGAAGTGGTGGAGGTGGAGTTGGAGGTGGCGGGCAAGAGATTGAAGGCTATCAATGGCTGTGATGGACGATTGGCGGAGTGCAAGAGCATTTAGCTCCGGTGGGCGTGCAGCTGCGGCGTGCAACTGCATGGAGGGTAGGGTGTGCGGTGGCGGCCAAACGTAGCCAAGACCGGATGAACATAAGTATGTCGAAATCACTCTGGAAAGAAAGGGCTCCCAAGTCCAAAATATTAACATTTATTATGGATTAAAAATTAAAAATATATATATTTTTTAATTTTTTATTATGAAAAAGCAGATTCGTAATAATTAATTGCAATTATTAGTCTCCAATTCATTTGATTAAAAGTTCCGTTTTATTTATCTATTCAAACTTAACTAATTTTATTTTTTAGTACAAAATGTTATTTTATTTTTCCCAGAATATCTATTTGTGCTATGTCGGCTTTTTACCAACTCATGGGATAACTAATGATATGCTATATCTTCAGCACAATATTGAAGCTTGGTTTGTTGTGTTACCCTGTTCTTTTTATCTTGTGCAGCTTCGCGGTCTGTTGTGGTGGGACTGGTCATTTGTTTATCCCATCAACTCCATTTTTACACCACGCGGCTCCTCCTGCTTTCCACATTTTAGTAATTGTTATTGCTCTCACCCGCTTCTCTTGCTCGAGCGCTTTCATCGCTATGATTTCAGTCTCTTTTTCCTAATGTCTCGAGTGGCTCCCGCACACGAAGCCGAGGGATCCAAGGGAACGCGCCATCGATCTTCGTTCTTGGATCTCTCTGCATAAAAGGGGGGTGCTTTCGATCCATCTCTCTACCCTAATTAATGTTGATTTATTCTATGTCTATTTTGTGATTGTGTAGAGAAAATCAAAGAGTTTTGTTATATGTGATTGCACAGAGAAACTTATTAAATGGTTATTGTATGTCATCATATGAGGACAAAGTATTAATCTCCTTATGTTGACTATTTTTCCAATATTTTATATGTGCATCCTTTCATAATCTTGTGAGTTTTTTTCTTTCAATACTCTATTTTATCCAAGGATATCCTCATGGACAACCATGGGTGTGTTATATGTATGTTTTTTGCATGTTTTTTGTATTTGGAAGTCTGTGAGGAGATATATAAACATAAGGGTTCTTATGGATGACCTTTATGTTGCTATGGTTTCTAACATAGATGAGTTTGGTATCAAGGCAGCCATGATCCACCTTCTTTTTTAGTCATATTACCTTAGGGGTTTTTTTATGGACTTTTTGTCGATATGCTTTTGTGACATATGCTCTGTATAAATTAATAAAATGTAACCAAAATCTCTTCATTTCTCAGTCCTCTGTCTTTTTTTAATGCCAAAATATTTACTAATTTATTTTTACTGTTGAGAACAAATTTTTTTAATTTTATCATTGCATTATTATTAATTTTTTTTATTTAATTTTTCTTGCAACTTTCTCATTGTAATATAAATAGAAGCTCATTTTATGTATTAAATTTTGAAATATCAAGAAATATGAGTTCAATGACTTCTACTGCCTCTAGAGTCAAACACTGCAACTGTGGATTATAGTGTTGTGTATTTACATAACGATAAGAAGCATGTTATGAGAAGATTTTATAAGTGTCGGGAGAAGACTATAGCTTTTTTTAGGTGGGCTGTTGAATTCAAGGAATCAACTTTACATAGTGACAATGTATGGAGAGTAGATGTGGAAAGAGAGTTTTCCTGTGGACATGATA
>NEWO01000164.1:214530-234968 GCA_003013225.1 Phalaenopsis aphrodite | reverse complement strand
ATTGACGAGCTGTGATGACATTCATAGGCCACGAGGGTTAGAATTAAGAGTTGTAAGAGTTATAGACCATGAAGATCGTAGTGGTAAGTTGTGAAGTCATTTGTAGGCCATAGGAGTTTGAGTCAGGAGCAACACTAAAAGAGTTTTAAGAGTCAATAAAAAGTCATCATCTTTGACATGTATTGTTACACCATCTTCGAAAGGTGGCATTGCATCATAGGTGAAGTGCGTTGTTACTTTGCAATAAACATCAGGGTTCTGCAATGCACGTTTTAACTTCAAAAGAGATTTTATTGCAAGGAACAAATAGCAACCAATGACCTTGAATGGTGGCTAATAGTGACAGCCACCAAAGGCAATGGCAGTTGGAGTTGCCAAAGGCTATGGAAGTGAAAATGGTAGGAAGGAGATGACCAAAGGTGGCAGTGGCAATGGGGGGAGGAGTTGGTCGGCGGACGATAATTGAAGTTGGCAAAGGCGCGGGTGGCCAGAGACAACGGTGATTGGAGCCGGTCAGAAGCAGCGATGGTGGGAGGCGGTGGTGGTCGGAGGCTACAACAACCAAAATCAGCGGAGACCGCCGAAAGTGCTGGAGGTGTGAGGATGCAGATTTTTTTGTGCCAGAAGCTAGTCTACAACTCTCTCTTCTATGGTCTCTGAAGGCTTAAGGTCTAGTCCTCCTTCTCATGAGTAAGTAAAGGCTTTATTTATAGTGTCGAAGTTGCAAATAAGTAAGGAATCTAAACCACTTTTGATCAGATAACCCAGAAAGATCCCCGTGATTGCAAGGCATTTAATTGGTATTTGACTACCTTAATGATGTCAGAACTGAGCAATCTTAGACTCAATAGATTTGTCTTGTTGAAATGTTCTATTTGACAGTAAACATATCATATTCAAAATCTATTTGACCTTATAATTATATATGATAAATTTTCAAATGTTAATTAATGGTTTGATCTAGGCTTGATTTGACATGGATTGGACCTGTTCAAGTACCCTTATGTTCATCTCATTGAGTCAGTCAGTTTGACTGTAAGTTTGCTGAAATCAGAGTTTTGGATGACTTTTCATTCAAGTTTGAATGTTTTTTGCTCAAATGAGGAAGGAGTTGAAGTCCCCAACCCTACCCAACAGATGATCTGTAATATCCTAAAAAAATGGAGAGGGACAAAAAAAAAACCACATCTCTGCCTTGCAGGTGATCTAGGATCAATTCTTTTCTATCTTTTTTCGTGAAGAAGCATGAGGAAGATTGAGAAAGGAGGGAGGCCTAAGAGGAAGAAAGAAGAGGGAGAAAAAATTGTTGTCATCCTTGCCCAACAAGTGAACTGGGGTCTTTTTCCCTTTATCTTCTTTCATGGTGAAGCAGGAGAAAGAAGGGAGGAAGGAGGCCCAAGAAGGAAAGGATAGGGAGAAAATATATATTTTCATCCCTGTCCAACAGGTGATATGAGATTTCTTTTTCTTCAATATTATTTTGTGAATAAGCATGAGAAAGTCATCCCAAAATCCATCATCAACCCATCCTAGTAGAACCTTTGAAATCTTTTTTTGCATACTTCTTTTGAGAAAGTCGTCCCGAAAGTTATCGTCGACCTTGCCCAGCAGGA
This sequence comes from Phalaenopsis aphrodite, assembly GCA_003013225.1. Classification (NCBI taxonomy): domain Eukaryota; kingdom Viridiplantae; phylum Streptophyta; class Magnoliopsida; order Asparagales; family Orchidaceae; genus Phalaenopsis; species Phalaenopsis aphrodite. The sequence goes on along the minus strand of NEWO01000164.1, from coordinate 233,355 downwards.
CCTCTGGGATCTTCTTTCACGGTCTTTTTATGAACTACTGAGAAGAAGAAAGTTGTCCCTGGCCCTGCCTGACAGAACATCTGAGATATTCTTTTATGTTATTGAAGAAGAAGGTTGTGTCTTTGACCTTCCCCAATAGAACATACGAGGTCTTTTTTCTCGATGATGTTGCTCATTCTTGATATGTCTTTGGATATACTTAATTTCTTCTTTATTTTACACATATATCCAAATAACACTGCACTTTAATGGAAGATTTTTTTTATGTTTATAATGCAGGTATAATAGGTAGATGATGTGGGTGGATTTAGTGTGTTAATTTTGTAAATATTTTTTAATATTACAAAATACACACGACAGATACAATAGAAAATATGCAATTTAATCCCAACAAAAATAACTTTAGTGAAAATATTTTTATCTTTTAAAAATCTTTAAACTATCAAATCCTCCAAAAATAACGCAAGTATACGTATCGCTCAAATAATAAAGGGCTCAAATAGAGTCCTAGATATCAATCCCACAGGGAAAATGGAATAAGTAAATTCTTAAGATTATAATGTAAACTACAATTTTAAACTATAAAAGTGAAGTGTAAAATTTGAATATAAAGTTATAGAGTGAATGATAAATAAAATGCAGTAAAAAAACAAAGTTAATTAAACTAATTCTAAACTTTCAAAAGTAAACTTACAAAAACTAAATAAAGTTTTTGTGACGAAGAGTTCAAATTTAAGAAATCATCCTTCCCCTTTATAATGAGTATATGGATTGTGAAGAAATTAAAAGCATTTAATATATATATATATATATATATATATATGTTTTGTGTAAATATGAGCTCTTCTGAGTGCATAAAAAATATTGACTAATCCAGAGTTTGGTCCCTAACTTCGTGGTTAGGCTGGGAGGATACGAGCTGCCACTCTAGAGCTCCCACTAATCTCTCGCCTGAGGGCTAACAATCTCGCATTAATTTCCAATTAATTGGACCAAATTGTGGATTTTAATTTGTCACCTTAAAATCTCTAATTATGCATCCAACAAAGTATATTTCTCTATTTATTTGCACTCAACTCCATTGATAACATCCTCTCCCATGAAATCAAATGTGATTTTCTCTATGTTGTAGAAATCATGTTCCTTTCGAAACATATGTTTCTCAACACATTTTAACAATTTAATTGATCAGATCGAAAAGTAAATAAAAATCCGAATTCAAATCATCACAAATTATTGATATTTAAAACCGTATAAATTAAAATCAATTCTTCACAAAATAATATTTCAAAGTAGGGAGAAGGATAAAGAAGACTAATCATAATTCATGAGAATGATACAACAAAACACACATTTCATATATAAAAACAAGTTTACAAAACAAAAGAAATAAAAGACATAACTTATCTCACAATCCTTCTCAAGCAAATATCTAGAAGTTCTCTTCAAGACTTTCCCTCTTTACAAGTACTCTCAATTCTCTCTTAGAAGTGTAATGAGGAAGAAATATCTCACATTCCCTCTCCTCTTACAATCCTTGAAGAAAATCTCCAAGCCCTTGATTTTCGCTTTCTCTCTCTCTTTCACCCTTTACACGCCACACAAAAAAAAAACTCTTTCTAGCCCTAGACTTTCCTCTCTTTTATTAAAGGTTGTCTCCCTCTAAAAAAATTCAAAATTCCTCGCAAAATTCTATCCAAAAGTCAACCTTTTTTAATTCAAAAAACATATTCATTGATCCAAGAGACGTATCTCTTCATAAAATAACCTTCCAAAGTGTCTAGATCCACTGAATCAATCCAAAGGTTGTTTAAAACTAGTGTCCCTTTCAAAATTCGAGCAAAATTTTTCTCAAACCGTATTAATTTGCAAAAAGTCTCCTCTGGCGCATCTAGCGCCAGTTCTAGAGCTTCAGGCTCCAACTTGCTAAGACTACGTTGTTCTGGGCATTGGAGCTTTAGGCGCCAAATCTGGTGCATCTGACCCCAGCTCTCTGTCAAATGGTGTTTACGGCACCAGTCTTGGTGCTTCAAGCGCTAGCTCTTTGTCAAATAGCGCTTATGGCGCCAATCTGGCGCATCAGGCTCCAAAATCCCAAAATTTGTTGTTTTGGCTCCAAATTTCATTCTTTTTGCTATTTTTGCTCCAAATGTTTAAAATTGATATACTTGCAACAAAAAACCTGAAAATTCTCTTATTTAAAGTGCGATATCACCAAAAATAAACATAAAATATATACTTAAAATAACATATTATTTTGCTGTATCAGTAGGAGCATTGAAATGAATTTGGACTGAATCGGAGCGAAACATAACCAAATGGAGCAAAGGCCCTGATTGTTGTTTGACATCTAGGTGCCCACTTTTAGGTGCCAAGGTGTTGCAGTTGAACACCTTGGCACTAGGCTCTAGGCACCTAGGCGCCTAAGCTTTTTGAGCAGATAGAGAGCCCGACGCCTAGGCGCCGCACATTGGGTGCCTATGTGTTGTAGTTCAAACAGTTACTTTATGCACAACACCTGGAGTGATTTTACGGGTGCTAACGGTTCAGAAGGGCAGTTTTGGCAATCTTAGTAGTAGGGAAGAAGTTCCAAGTCCTGGAATTCTCCAAAGACAGTAGGTAGAGATAGGAACTCTTGTTCTAGAGAGATTTGAGAGAATCTATAAGGGATTTACAACAGCATCTTGTGTAGCACTGTAGGAAACATTGTCTGGTGGAATTTGCTTCTCTTTTCAGGTGGTAAAAGCTAAGTGTTGTATGAAATATTACTTGATTATTGTTGTAAACACATATTTGGTTAATTTGCTTGGATTAAATGAAGTTTTCTTTTGTTTTTTCATGTGTAGTGAGTAAAAATATTATAATTTTCTCTTGTGAAATATAGGTTATGTTTTTTGGGTTGTGAATGTTTTGAATTGATCTTTTTTTTATGTGGTGAGTATATATCTAAACTTAATTTACATGTTGTACTAGCCATATAACTTTTTAAATTTTGTTGTGACCCATTAGGACTTGAAAGAGCAGTGGGGAAACAACATAGAATACTTGCATTGTGTGAATGGCTATAAAAGATGAGTCATGAGATGATGCAACTTAGGGAGATGTGTATTTATATAGTTTGAATTAGGAGTTTCGCGGGTGACAGATGAAAACAACTACCAAAATTTGAATCATACTCATTTATGCACTTGAAAGAGAGTAAATGAGTCTTATGTTCCTATTGTCACTACTACATTACAATTTTAAGTACTAACACGTACAATTTACCTAGGAAATCACCATAGATATGTACATTTATCAATCTTGAATTTCACCTGTTTGATTGACCTAGGTAAGTTTAATGTGGGGGAAGAAATATATTTAAGAGTAGTTGTTAGAAAAACCATATTTAGCGATCCTCCAAACTAGGACCTAAAGATAGTAGGCTAGAATTCACCCTTAGGTTGTAATTACTACAAAGTCTCCACCACCTTCCCTATGTGATTGACATTCCAGACTCAAGTAGAGCCCTATATTATGAAAGCGATAGTGCACTTGCTTAGGAACTCTAGCACTTAGGTGGAAATTGTGAGTTAAGTTAAATTATCATTAAAGTGTTGCTAACCGCGGGGACCGTCATTTCTGAGGAATCATGTCCCCTTAAAAATCAGTAGAGGTGCCCAAATTTTGAGAAGGTGATGCCGACATCATTTGAAGATGAGTTGACTTGTTGTAGCCTTTGTACCAATATGTGTTAATCTTTATAGTTTTTTTAATTGCTAGATGTGGCATATGTACGTAGTGATAATGTATTTTTCTGTATGTCTTTCTTCTGCTTCAGGAATAAAAAATCTAACATTGCTTCTGAGGTTGCGCTTACCTTTTCTTCTAAACTGTCATTGCCCATCTTTTGTGATGATTTTATCTTTCATCTGGGGTGTTGTTGAGAATGTTTGAGTTTCCTATGCTGCTTAGGCAAAAAGCGTGCCTACTTGATGGTCGCAACTTGTATTGTGTAATTTATGAATAATGTAAGGTCTGAGCAAAGTTGTAGCTGAAGATGTTCGATGAAGTGAACCTGTGTTAGAATAGAGTCGAAAAAGAGAAATCTACTAAGGATATGAAACCCATTATAGGTCGTATAATCGGAGATGCTCAACAGAGTTAATCTGTGTTGGAACAGAGTTGAAAGAGAATCCATTAAAGTTGTGAGACCCATCATAGGCTCTATAGTTGGAGCATCTCAAAAAATTTCTAACATCAAAAACAAATCTCGAGGTGTGACATGGGCCTCGAGATAAATTGTTAGTAAGAAATAAAAGAAAAGTTCAAACTTGGATTAAAATTTATCCAAAAGTCTAGTTTCATCAAACATATAATCAAGCTATGCGACTCGACCAGAAAGACCCAACGGTACTAGAATCGGTTCAATCCAACCCAAATTAAGTCTTGATCACACCATTAAACCACTTTTGAGTACCTTTTATACATTATTAGAAGGTCAAACAGATTCTGAATATGAAATGCTTAAGGTCAAATCGAGCATTTCAATAGAATGAATTCAATGCGATCAAGATCATTCAATTCTGATGTTTCAAGATAGTAAAATGTCAATCAAACATTGTCCTATCAAGGGGATCTCTCTAGGTTGTTCAATCAAAGACTGATTTGGATTTTTTTCTTATTTGCAACATAGATTTTATAAATAATGTCTTATCTTTTTCATAAAAAAGGAAGCAAAAGGAAGATCAGTGTCAGCATAAGAGAGAGCTGCAGCTCAGCATCTTGCACCGCAGATACGACCAACTCCGACCTCCACTGTCGGCGCTTCCGACCACTGCCTCTCACTCCTACAGCCGCCAACCAACTCTGACTCCTGTCGCCTCTGCTCAACTTCGATCACCCCCATTTCAGGCTATCTTCACCGTCGCCATCGCCTAATGCTGCCTCTAGCATCCACCAGCCACCGCCCCTGTCAATGGCCAACTTCGGTTGTTGCCACTTCTGACCACCGCTGCCCACCTTCGGCCACTCGCTTCCACTGCTTCGGGCCCTCGTCACTTCCAACATGCACCATGAAAATATAAAAATACTGCCTGATTAAACTTTATATATAAAGTTGGGTTCCCATCATAGCTAACAAAAATCAAGGCATTAGAGAATTAGTTGACCAACTAAAAAAATTTTAGTATTTGTTCAAGTATAACCATCAAATATTTATAGAGAAAATAAAGTACATAATATCAAGAGATGTCCTATAATAAAGCACAGATCTATTTAATGAAAATACCCACCCAACATTACGTATAAATAATCAAAATCACAATGGTAATCACAAGAATGTATATTTAGTTTGATACAACAACATAGTTTTCTCGCCGGATGCCTTGAAGCCATTTTTTACTCTATTGAAAGTGGATCTACTCTGACTATTTCTTAGACGGAAGAGTTTTCCTTCTGAATAATATCTTAGTCTAAATAAATAATGTTCATCTATCTGAATAATAATACTTTAATTTTCATTATATTTTATATCTTAATTCATTGAAACGACTGATATTGCAACACAACCCAATGTCAACTCTATTTTCAATATAGAGTTGTTTTTACAGAAATGCACAAACTCAATGGTAACACTAAGGGTCCGTTTGGGGCATCTTATTTGGTGTGGTGGTGTTTTGAAAACGCACATAGACTGTTTAGGTAAACCACATTTTTGACAACTAATGCGTTTTGAAAACGCACATGAACTGTTTAGGTAAACTGCTTTTTCACAGCGTATGCGTTTTGAAAACACTGAAAGTATCGTTTTCACACCGCACCTATTTAGGTGCGGCGGGTGTTTTCTGGCAACGATTTGACTTTTTTAAAAAAATAAAAATTTATAATAATCACTGCATCTAGCTTATCAGCAGATTATTTTTAACAAGTTTATCAACATATTATCTAATAAACTGTAGCTAACTCAAACAGACTTGAAGAAAGAGAAAGTAAGCACTTAACCATAAAGCTTTCTTCATTACTAAAGCAATAAGTTTTCTGTTAGTACTGTGAGGTTACAGATCATAAACTTTTTCGTACATTATATTTATGTTTGTACGTTGCTCTGATAATTATTGCATCATAGTAAAGAAAAAAGTTATATAAATTTGATGAATAATAAATTATGAAGAATGTGGCTAAATGCAAAACTACTTTTTACAGGTCCAAGCTGTTTTGACAGAATCTGAGAGAAACAAGTGATTTTGCTAGAACTGAAATGCAAAGACGTTACTTGGGTGAATAAATGAGATAGGATTCCACAGCCACTTAACGCTGTTCGAGAAAAAAAGTGTGAGAGGAGATAATAAGTGAGAGAAAAGGGCAAAAATGCATCATATTAATGTACAAGTGAATGCATGAAAAAAATCAAAATATCCTGCAGAAGTAATATATATATATATATATATATATATATATATATATATATATATATATATATATATATAAATATATGTCTTCTCAAAAGCTTATAAAACTTCAAATATTTAAACTTTATTGTGTGTATACATACATACATACATACATACATATACATACATACATATACATGCATATATACATATATCATAACATTTTTTATGTACATATTTTAGTTTACTAGTTCTCTTATTTCTTGAATTTGACGGTGTGATAGAAATAATAAAATTTAATGCAAAAAAAAGTAACATTTATTCTTATATCATTGATTTAACAAATGAATTTCATGAATTTTCGTGCCCTTGATTCTTATACATAGAGCATAACACTCTCCAGTATTTCATATTTGATTCACATCTCTTTTTGTCTGAAACTGTTGGGATTCAAGCACTGTCATGGAGAATGTGTTAGATCCTCCAGTAGAGCTTCTTGACATGAAAATGCATATTGCCAGTGTCGGGATGCTAAAGTGGTGGCATTGCCTAAAGGGTGAGAAGAAGAAGAAGAAAGTCAAAGATGGGAAGAAGAAGAAAGACGAGGCGGCAAATCAAGTGGGGACATCTGACTCATATCTTGGTCCTCTGCGGAGGAAGACGAGTGGATGATTAAACCAAATTGGGCAACTCGGGTGCTGGTATGTCAATTCAACTTTCTACTATGGCTCGGGACCCACCAATTAAATAGACAGTGTAGGAAGCTGCTGATACCACTTCCAGATGCACTAACACTCTGGAGGCTCATGTAAGTGTATGTGTCATATCAAAAATATCGAATTTTTGAGTCTAGAATGTTGATCCCACAAGGAACGAGGGAATTAGACTTATGAAAAATTCTAGTCTACTAGTTTCATTCTTAGCCTAAAATTTAGACTGGGTTAAGTCTTACAAACTAATCTTATCGTATCTAAAGCAGATATAAAATATAAATCCTATAGAAATCATACTTAACTAGGTTTTGGATTGATGAATATCATGTTCTAAAGCTACCCTCCCTTGTAATGATGTAAGTCATCATGTTCTAAGGCTACGCTCCTTTATAATGATGTAAATGGAGTGTAGGAAATGTAAAGTGTTAATTGTAAATAAGAGCAACTCTCTTCTTTACCCTCTCCCGAGTGTATAAAGAAGATTGTTTAAAATGACTTTAATTCATTAAATCTCATTTTGAACCCATCAAATAATACTTTCATAACATTTTCATCTCCCTACGAAGATATCCACCTACACTTCATAGTTCAATGTGACTAACCTAGTTGATTCCACCATAGCTCTCCCGAATCATTATAGTTTACAACACATTTTAACATTTCACTTGGTCAAAATGAAAGTAAACAAAGATCTGAGGTTAATCAGCACATTAAGTAATTAAAAGCAATTTCACAGCTCTTAACATTCCTACACATCCAACTTGATCATCACAAGGTAAAGTAAAGAGTACTACGTAAAAAGCATGAAAGAAACAACACACCAAATCATTGAAAAAGAGAATTCCACTATCTAAATTTTTACAACAGAAATACAACAAAAAAAATAAAATAAACTTATCTTCCTCTCCTTTATAATGTTCTGAAGATGCTCTATCAATGCTCTTCTTGACTCCTGACTACTGCTCCTGAAGGATCTTCCTATCATCCCCTAGAAGGAGGAGGAGATTCTATAACAGATTACAAACTCACATCAATCTCCCTAAATTCACCAATCTGAGACCTACCGGCCTCTATCCATTCCTCTAGATTGATCTTCTCCTCTCCCATCTACAGAACCAAATATCATTCTAAGAATTTCCTCTATTAAATATGATCCCTCTCCACTAGAGTTGAAAGGGAAGAACAGAGGGAAGAGCCCATTCCACCTAAGCTTAAATTTCTAATGTTTTTATTTTTATTTTTCAAAAGTAACTTTTTGGAATGTTTGGGATTCAACAATAATATCAAGATCACTTACAATCGTATTTTATCAAAGGATCAAAAGCTAGATTTATTATGTCTACATGAGACCAGGTTGAGTATTTCCTCCCTCTATAATCCCTTCTCTTCTCACCATGCCTATGTTCTTCATAATGAACACTTGGTTCATAACTTCCATGCTTCTCATCAGTGTTTTATTTGGGTTAAATAGAATTCTTTCCCTGTTAGTCTTAAGGGATTAGACAATTAGGCTCAGTTTTTCCATGTATGTATCCCATACTCTTCTTAAATTACTTTTCTTATAGCATTAATTTGTGCTTATAAATTTATTACTAGAAGGAAAGATTTATGGAATGCTCACTCTACTTTAGTCACTTCATTTTCATGCCCTTGTTTGTTAGTGGCGATTTTAATTGCATTTTTAACATTATTGATAACATGGAAAAGTATCTATCTCATTCCTAACAAAATGGTTGATTTCAAGAATTTTTTCTGAGGCTGAACTCATCAAACTCTCTAATCATGACTATGCCTTCATTTGGTTAAATCATCATCTTAATAATCCTATTCACTGCCTTCTAGATAAAGCATTTGAAATCGTTAACTTAATTTCAGTATTTCAATTCTCAAGTTAAAAAGTAATGGAAGCCCTTATGTCTAACCATCTACTAAGTATCATTTATTTGGAGATCAATCTTTTACCTAAATGTCGATTTAAATAATAAAAACTACTAAAGCCTACCTCTAGAATTGATGACACAATTAAAGAGGCTTGGGGTAAGCTTGTTCAACGTGACCCCACATTTCCTTTTTGCACAACCTTAAAAATATTAAATTGGCCATTAAAAAGTCTCATTGGAACTCTTTCAATTATATTTTTTCTCTCATTTCTGAACTTTAAGATACTTATAGGCATACTCATTAGATACTAGATATGAACACGTTGATAAGGATCTCTTTTCTACTGCTCTTAATATTTATAAAAAAAAACTCACTAATGATTTATCTTGTGAAACTAAATGGATTAAGTAGAGAGCCAAGTTTGCTTGGTTCTCCAACAGAGAAGTTGATATCAAAATTTTTTTATCAAAAGGTCAAATGTAGAGGATCCAAAAATTTTATTAAAGAAATTTCCTATAATGAGGTTTGCCTTAACTCTCAACAGGCTATAGTAACTAAAGCTATTAATATTTTTTTAGTGTCTCTATAGTCATTCTCTTTCTACTTCTTCTTCTTCAATTACCCTTCCTCTAGATGCTCTCTAACTTCCATGGATACACACATTCTCGCTACAATTTTTTTTCTGATATTGAAATTAAAAATGCTCTTTTTAGCATTAAAACTGATAAATGCCCTAGACCTCAAGATTTCTCCTTTAAAAATTTTAATGATTGTTGGGTGTATTGGATTTGCTTGTATTAATGTTATGCAATTTTTCTTCTGCCATGCCAAACTCCCAATTAGAGTTCAACATATAACACTTACTAATATTTTCAAAAGCTTTCATTCCCAAGCTCATATTGATTAAAGTCCAAATTCTCTTTGCAAAACCTTATATAAAGTTATTGCAAAGCTTTTGAGCGACAAAATCAAAATCTTGATACCTAAAATTAAGAACAAGCTCATGTTGGTTTTTTGTCAAGGAGAGATATAACAAATAACATGCTCCTTATTAATTAAATTCTTTATGAGTTCAATACCTCAAATTCCACCAAGCTTTTCCAAGGTAAATTTAATTTAAGAAAGGCTTTTAATATTTTTAAAGAGAAATTATGTATGATATAGTAGAGAAAATGGTTTTCCAAAGAAAATTCATTTGTTAGATTAGTACTTGGACATTTTTTTTTCATTTCTATATAATTATAAATAGGGAGATACATTATTGCATTCCTTCCACTACCATATTGATGCAGGGATGCCCATTTTTTTCATATCTCTTCACTATATTGACGAAGGTCTTTTCCTGTTTGTGGGATCAGCAATGGAATACTCTTAATTATGATCACCTCTCTTTCAATGTTAATCTGCTCATTTATGTAGATGACCATTTTGTGTTTGGAAATGCCACCCCTCTCCATTTATGTCCTAAAGAGTTTTCTTTATACCTTCCAAAATGTCTCTAACATGTATGCTAATCATATTAAATCTTCAATCTACTTTTACAAAGCTATTTTTTATCAATGAGAATAATAATTAAGTTCCTCTCTTGGCTTCCCTATGAAGCCTCTAATTTGGAAATACTTACGCATCTATATCAACTCTTTTAGCATTACTACATACAATTGTCCTACCAACATGAAAGAGTGTGTTCAACAAAGTTGGAATGGTTGGAAGCGAAAGTTGCTTTTTGTTGCAGGTAAGTTGCAATTGATCTTTCATAACACTATTTTATATTATTGGTTCAAGTCAATCTCTATCCCTAAACGTTTATATGGAAGACCATCTCTTCTCTTATAAATAACTTTCTTCTTTTTGGAAGTTCTAATAATAAGTTCCAGTCAATATCTTGGCTAAACACTATCAAACCTAAGCATTAGGATGGTTAGGTCTTTCTAATCTAAACATTTTAAATTTTATGTGTAAAGCCAAGTTTGCTTGGGAAGTTATAATTTTTATAATGTTCTATCAAATTAGTGGATTAAATATTATGGTTCTCTTTCAAGAATCGGGAAAGACAATTTTTCTAATTTTTAGAAGGATGTGAAGAAAAGCTTTACAAGAATACGACAATGTTATAATTTTCATGTTACTAATAACAGTAACCTTTTCTTTTAGTTTGATCCTTGGTTAGGAAGATTCTCCATCAATAATAAATATAGTGATAGTGTCTTTACTTGGTTTGGATGTCCGAAAGAAACCATTCTTGCTCTATTTTTTTTGTTAAAAAATCGTAAGTCTTCCCTCCCAACCATAATACTCCTCTCGATTGTATTAACCGCATCAAAGAGATTGTTATTACAATGGGAAAAATACTTATTTTCATAAAGTAGTTTACTTTCATCTTTATAAAGATTATCTTTTCATGCCTTGGAGTAAATCATTATGGTTCAAGTCTTGTTCTCTTAAATATGTCATATTTGCTTAGAAAATCCTTATCAAGGGTCTCAAGTTACCCTTGGGGCATGGTCTTTTTGCTTGTTAATACTTCCATTTCTTCTCTGTTGCTGTTCTTTTTTCTTTCCTTTCAGATTTTTCAGGTTTTAATTGTTCAGAAGTTATGTTTATTTTTCGTTCAAGTAATTTTTTTTATTTATGGGTGTAAACCTTAAAATTCCCAAACAAAAAAAAAAAGATCAGAAATCAGCAATAACAAGGAACAATTTAGAAGGTCCAAGATAGTGTAACCTAAATTAAAGTTTGTTGGTGGTCCAACTAATAAGTTCAATTTTTTATTATTTCATTAACTTTAAAATAGGAGAAATAGTAATTTTATTATGTTATTAATCTCTGAATGGGTTGAAAAATTATTCTAATGAAACTTATTGTTATTTGTTAAAGGATCAATACAGAGGAAAAATATTACATCAGGACTCCGAACTTAGAGCTACGTTCGGGTTGTAATAGTTAGGAATATCCTGCTGTGTTACAGAAATATTTCATTTGCGTTATTTGTAAAAAATGAAGTAGTATTCGAGTATTATATGGTGTTATTCGATTAGTATGCGGTGTTATTAGAATATTCCCCCACATTATTTGATTTGGGCCTAAACTATCATTAGAATATTCCAACGTGTTATTTAATTTGGGACAGTGTTATTCCAATAACATAGTGAAAATTGAAATAACACGGGGAATATATCAAATAACACAGCCCGAAATCAAGTAACGCGGGAGAATATTTCAATAACACCGCAAAATAATCGAATAACACTTTATTTTCACAAATAACACAAATAGAATATTCTTGTAATATAGCGAGATATTCCTAAATATTGCAATTTAAATGTAGCTCTAAGTTCTAAGTCATGAGATAATATTTTTCTATGTAAGGAACTTCTCTCTCCCCCAAAATTTTGATCTCATGACACAGTTTCCAATACAATAAATTCAAATATTTCTCCGTACTCTTTTGCCCCTTGTCATAACAAGATCAGGCAGAAAATTAAATTTAATGTACGAAAAAATTGATAGAAAATTAAATTTAATGTACGAGAAAATTCATGTTCTTCGCTGGATTGTTACCTCACTGCAACCAACACAAATGGTGGATGGGATAGAAGAAATTGAATAGGGCATGACTTTAAGCTTGGTACAAGTTAGCGCAGTTGCATGCTGTTAAATTTTTGTAACTATGACACATAAGTGTGGCAAGCGCAAGGAAAGAATATGCAATAGTGTGCTCCTATGTTAAGCATTTGTTTTGAATACAAAGTAAAAAAATATAAAAATATTATATTCAAATGCTCACTACCTATGAAAATAAAAAGTGTTAAGTGTCACGTGGGCGAATCCCTAATACAAATAGATTCAGCCTTATAAATATCTAAGATCTGTTAGCAAACAATGGTCTTAAACAAAAATTAAGCTCCCATTCCAATAAAACATGTTGGATGCTGCATTGAAAACCGATCCGATGCTCTGAATCCAGAGGAAATATTACATCAGGACTCCCGATGCAATTTACATTAGAAGTCTAATGGTGAGGAGCAATGTGTCAAGTGAGCGCCACTGTTGCTCCGGATGCAATTTGCATTAGGAGTTCAATGATGAGGCAACAGGTGTCAAGTGAGCTTCACCGCAACGAATAGGGCTGTCATTTCACAAATGTGGAGTTTTACACATACAGAAAACACTGCCATTTAAGATGCAGAAGAATAAGACCTACAAGATTCAACTTTTTTGCAGAGATGAAAAACCTTTAAAAATTTTGGTGGAAAATGTGCTTCATTTCAAAGCAGATATTTTGCCGAGCATTATATGGAAAGAAGGTTCTCTATTGTAACTTTGCCTTTCAGATTCGTTGGCGTTATCTAAGCTTTTTCTTTTGCTTGCTGCGACATTTCATGCTTTTTGATGCAGCGGCAGATTATGCTTTCACAAAAAGCACTTATTTTTGAAGGATCAATTATTAGTTGGCGCGTGGGTCAATCAAATGATGTGATGTATTTGGAATAGGAAAATATAAGAAATTTGAAGGTAAAGGGGCTATTTAAATCATATTGCATTGTGGGTATTAATCTACTTAATAAAAAAATTCAAAATTAAATTTATTTTGCATAAATTTTATGTTTCAGCATTGAATCTTTCAAAAAAAAACTAATAATAAATAGAGAGATTTTATAAACTTAAAAAATTGAAATTACTTAATTTTCTATTCTGCCTAAACTAATCCGAAAACGTGATTAGGTTTTTACACTAAACGCAGGCTGCGGGTCGAACCCGACAGGCCACCTGTGAGTCTCGTTTTAGGATAAGCTGCTTATCTTGATACTACATGTTGCTCTAAACACACCATAAAAGAAAAAAAGAAAGTAAAAGAGCACAAGACGAGAGAATAGCTTTTTTTTTTTTCTTTTTTCTCTATTTTTATTTTAATTTATATTTTTGAAAATGGATAGCTTTTTTATTCATGCAATCAATAATTGAGATGGACAGGCATATGCCAGAGCAGACTACTCATTGAAAATGCACACTTGGGATGTTATAATTATAAAAATCCAAACGCATAAACTGTGCTAATTTATAATCGAACACAGCTAGCTCGAGGACTTTACTTTTTCAACTGCTTCCATTATGTCCACCAATTTTTGTTGCTACTGCAGCTTACAATCCTGATTCCTGCGTAGAACATCAACATTTTCGTGCGTTGAATTTATTTTTTCTTCATATTATAATAATTTTTGCATCATACAAATTTTAACCATATGTTTGTATCATGTATAAAAGTTTGATACATTTTTAAACAGACATTTTTTATTTTTTATTTTTAATTTATTCCAAAAAGAATTGTGAAACAGTCGATGTCACAACATCAACGGCAACTCACTTATCACTTTAAAATAGCATTTTGAGGCTAATATATACATATATTTAAAAAGAATGGTCGGAGGCTATTATACGAGCCCTAGTCATCCATCAAGCGCCAAAGAATTTGAGTACCACCCTCTACACGACTTACAACTGACAAGCAGAAGCATATGCCCAATCAATTGATCTGAGTACATGATGCAAATATATATATCCTAATGATAGCAAATCTATCCTGAAAATTACATTCCATCTTGAAAAATCCAAGTTCAAGGAGTTAATACAAGTCACTAAAACCAAAGAGCCATAAAAGGAAGCTCATCATTTTAAATGATAGTAATTATTAAAAACCCAACATATAGCAATTACAAATTCAAGTTGTTCTGACACAACACTAAAACAAGGAGCTATATATGAAAGCCTATAATGTATGCTGATGCTAAATATGATATTATAATGACATCACTAATATATTTCAAGATAATAATATACTCTAACAAAATATAAATCGAATTGATGTTCATCGAATGTGTCAATACTTTTCTCAACTTGTATGCCGATTAAAGTTCTTTATCATTAAGAAAATCTCAAATTTATAATCATCAATTACATCAACAAAACTTTGATTAAATGTACCACAGTTACCAAAAACATGGAGCTTAAACATGCTTGTGATATTAATGCTTTTGCTTTTAATTTTATTGTAATAACAATCCTTTTCATTGGAAGCATAATTAGATGAATAAAAAATGCTTAATGGAACTACCAATGAACTTCAAAGCAAGGTGTTGTATCTTTGATCTTCCATTTAAGAAACTTTCTGTTTTCTTTTGTGAGATATCTCGGTTGCAGCTGTGCCACTGACAGAGTTTCTGCATTTTTAAATGGCCAACTTTAGAAGCATAGCTTGCAACATTTATAGACAGATCTACCAAAGTCTTAATGGCAACAAGGCCTTTCCTATCTTTTTCTTTAAGTGGGTTTCACCCAGAATGTATGCTTTTTTATAAGATGTAGCACAGTTGCCAAAAAAAAAAAAAAAATCAACTTTTTTGAAAAAGGATTTTAAGTGCAAAATTAAGTTAAACAACTTCACTAAAAATTAGAAAACTTTTAATTATTATGTGATAGTAAATAAGAAAATATCTAAATAACAACAACAGCAGCAACAAGCATTTATCTCACTAAGTGGTTTCAATTATATGAATGTTTTTTTCTTTATTGTCCTATTGAGTGTCATATATTCATTTAATTCTAATAAATTAAGATCACTTTTTATACAACATGCTCAAGTCTTTTTAGGTTTGCCTATATTTTTTTTAACAGAAGTCAAATCTAAAACTGTCTGCTGTTCTAACTGAATCATCGGATGGTCGACGTTTAATGTGACCAAATCATTTAAAATGACTTTCTAATTTTGTTGGCCATTAGAGCTACTCTAACCCTTTCATGAATATATTCATTTTGTTTCATTTTATCTCTAAGTGTAAAGCCACTCAACAAACCTATAGCATTCTCATCGCAGCAACACTTAAACTTAATTTTATGCTTCTCTTTTACAAGCCAACATTTTGTGTCATAAATCATTGCAGGTCTGGCCTCATCTTATAATTTTTCACTTAAAGTTAAATGGTACTTTTCTATCACATAATATGTATGTTTTATTTATCTCCTTCAACCAACATACTTGAATTCTACTAATAGCATTCCCACCTATATCACCATCAATTTGAAAAATTGACATGAGATATCTAAAATATTCTCTCCTCTTAATGACTTGATCTATTATTATAACTCCTCCACTAGGTCTACTACTACTCAAAATATGTTCCATGTATTCAATTGTAGATCTACTCAAACGAGAGCATTTAAACTCTAAAGTTAACTTCTGTAATTCAAGTTTTTTCTCTAGTCTTATCCACAAGAAAAATATCATTAGCAAAAAACATAAACTAAGGAGCATCCTCCTACAAAAGTCCATTAAGAACATTCATAGCTAAAGCAAAAAGATAAGAGCTCAGAATTAATTTTTAAAGTAATACAATTAAAATAGTAAAATAATTGCTAAATCACTGTATTCGAACACAGGTACGTAATATTTTCATTGACTTCAATTAAACAACATCAACATATTTCTTTTCTAAAAATCAGCAAACTACTTCTCTTGGTATCTTGTCATAAATTGTTTTCGAAATCAACAACAATTATTTCATGCTCCTCCTTACTGTTTTTGTACTTTTCCATCAAACCTCTCAGTAAATGTATAACTTTCATAGTAAACTTGCATGACATGAATCCAAATTGTTTTTAAATAAATCTTGTATCACATAGTAGACTTGCCCAACATAAACTTTTCTTTTTTATCAGCAAAAACTTTAATCCAAAAGTTTATTTGATAGCCGCTATATACCACTGGTTTCTCCATCAAACTTTGTCACAACAATGTCACAAACTATTTTTTTTCTCCACTTTGTTAGTATAATTTGTATATGAAAATACTTAAACAATCAAATTTGTAAACCTATAGACTTTATCTACCTTTCCAAGACTATATATTAAGTAATAGTTCAGTTTATATATTTTATGAGAACACAACACCTTCGTTACATATATTTTTTTCAAAAAACCAAAATAATAATATATAATACCAAAAACTATTAAAACATTTAATCAAAATGACAATAAATAAGAATGGGAAATACAGATAAATTTTATTCACATTTCTAATCAGATTAATTACAATTTAACAAAGGGTGTAACCCATCACATATTTTTTTATATATTTACGTATCTGTTATGTATGACTCATATACTATAAATGAGATAGATGTTGGAGCGGAGCTGAGCCCACGAGCGATGTGAAGCGGAAGGATCTGTCCAATCGGGGGAGTTTCATTATGTGAGTTGGGGGTACGGGGTAACACCGCGCAGTTTAATACTGAGATAATTTAAGTAATTATATATTGTACTATAGGGTTATATATTGTTTGTAACTCTAGGTGAGTCTCTGAGTCTCTGAGATTCTGAATCTTGTATTTTGTACTCATTTATAAATATTGAAAAGGCTCCCGAGGATGTAGGCATATTTGTTGAACCTCTTAAATCTCTGTGTATTCTTCTGGATTTGTGTCGATTCTTATTTTTCTTCGCCCTAATTTCTCAACAAGTGGTATCAGAGTAAGGTTCGAGGGCAGAAAAGAAAAATTTGGGTGGCGCAGGAATAAAGAAGATTTTGGCCGAGGAGTTCGGCTATTGTTTGAACAATTCAGGCTCTAGGTCAAAGGCGAAGTTCAAACTTCGGCTTCGACGGAGTTTGGTGAGGGTTCGATTGACAAATCACGACAGTAGTTCGGATCAGCACGGAGGGCATTCTGCAGTTCAGCGCAGGAAGAGTCGCTCGCAGAGCTGTTCGGTGCGACAGGGTTTCTGAAGTTCACGCAACGCGAGAGTTCGCAGGCGAGCTAACGAAGAAGTTTGTGAATCACAGCATACGAGAGCAGCAGTTTGTGAATCGCAGGAGAAGGCGTTCGCGGGTTCGGGCGCGAAGGAACAATTTGCGGCAGTAGTTTCCGCGAATCCCGTGAGTTCAGCGAATTCAACAACGAACAGTTCGCGACAGTGGTTTCCGCGCGGGAGGAAGCAGTTGCACGGGAAGGGGTTCGCTTGAATTGTTAGAGCCGAAATAGGAAAGGGAGCCAGAAGAGGAAAGGAGCTTTTCTGGAAGGAGTTTATTTGAAAAGGAGCTTTTCTAGAAAGTAAATGTGGAGCCTTACTGAGAAGGAAAGCAGAGCTTTTCTGGAAGGAAAAATGAGTTTTTCTCGAAAGCGGAGACGGAGTTTTTCTTGGAAGTTTAAGGAAAAAAATTTCTAAGAAAGTTTAATTAAGGGAAATTCCTTTGGAAACTTAATTAAGGGAAATTATTTTTTCTTAGAAACTTAATTAAGGGAAATTCCTTTTTTTTCTTGGAAACTTAATTAAGGGAAATTCTTCTTTTCTTGGAAACTTAATTAATGAATCTTAATTAAGGGATTATTTAAAAGGGCCCAACCCACATTAGTGCAGAAGAAACTCCATGATATATTTCTTCTAAAGGGCTGAATATTCGCCAAGGTGGAGATTTGTTAGGTATATGTATTTTTTCTGAAGGGGCTGGATATTCACCAAGGCGGAGATTTGTTGGGTATGGCTCATAATACCAGAATTGGAGTCTCTTGGAATATAGAGATGTCTCTTGGAATTTAGTGGATTGGGAGTCAACGAGGGCGCAACGGAAGCATGGTGGCCCAACCCACATTAGTGCATAAGGAACTTCATGATATATTTTCTCCGAAGATGCTGGATATTTATCAATGTGGAGATTTGTTAAGCATATGTATTTCTCCTAAGGGACTGAATATTTGCCAATGTAGGGATTTGTCGGGCATATGTATTTCTCCTAAGGGGCTGGATATTCGCCAAGGTGGAGATTTGTTAGGTATGACTCATATACCATAAATGGGACATATGCTGGAGCG
>NEWO01000164.1:184193-213048 GCA_003013225.1 Phalaenopsis aphrodite | reverse complement strand
TGGGCTCGCTCGTGTTCGACTCGTTTACTATAAAACTTTGATTTAATATAAGTGCATGGATCACATTATCAGTAAATTATTAAAATTGTTGCACAAGATTTAAAATACGTTGGATACTTTGTTAAGAGTTAGCTCTATGTTTATGTATGAAGCAAATTTAATGAGACTTGAATCAAACTTTGATTTTTCATAAAAAGAACTTGAAATGAAAGGGATGATTTTAGATATATTGAATTAGTGTAATAGTGAAATGGGTGAGGTTGCAAATAAAAAAGTTGAACACTTGCCCCCTTTTAATTAAAATTATAAGATCATAGCTAAGTGGGCGGATATATAATATGATTTATAAAAGCCTAATTGGTTTGAAAATATAAGAGAATTTTTGGTTTTTATGAAAATTTTGAGGAAGAAAAAGGAGGGGTGAACGAGAAAGTTAACATAAAAATAGAACAGAAGAACTTCATTCTGATAGTCTTAAGTATTATATCCACCCATTTCAAATAAAAAAGTTTGGACACTCATGCCCTTATATTTAAAATTATAATATGACAACTAAGTAGGTGGCTATTTAAGGGTCTGTTTGGAGGAGCTGCAGCTGCTCAATTTTTCAGCTGCAGCTGCGCTGCTCCAGGAAGCTGCTACAGGGAAGATGGTCGTGTGTTTATTGCTGTTGTGTGAAAACAGTTGTGGAGCAGCTATTTCTAGTAAAATGATCATTATGTCTCTGTTTAGTAAAATCGTTTAAAACAAAACTGTGGTAGTCACATATTTAATACTTCATAAGAAGAGACCGACAA
The DNA here is from genome assembly GCA_003013225.1 of Phalaenopsis aphrodite. Classification (NCBI taxonomy): domain Eukaryota; kingdom Viridiplantae; phylum Streptophyta; class Magnoliopsida; order Asparagales; family Orchidaceae; genus Phalaenopsis; species Phalaenopsis aphrodite. The sequence continues at coordinate 212,251 of NEWO01000164.1, read as the reverse complement.
AACCAAGCCAATATAGAGCCTCACTAAAAAAATGCAACATTTACTAAAAAAAAAATGAACATTAGATTGTTGTCATCTCCAATCCATGAACGAATTTTTCTTTTCACACAGATAACCAAACAAAAAATTAAGCCACAAAAAATGTATAGCATTCACATCGAATTCCTACATCCAATCCATACAAGACATTCACATATATTTCAGTAAAAGAGCTATTCACATTCACACAGAGGAGGAAGGTTACGAACCAAACAGAAAATCAAAAAATCAAGGCATTCACATATATTCTAGTAACAGAGGAGGAAGATGATGAACTAGCAAGTGTGAGATGCGTCGGAGAAGAGGAAGGAGGGGAGGGAGAAGATCAGACTATTCTTGCGCAAGAGTTGAAGGAGGTAAGAGGAGATTAGAGCGGAATCGAAACAGAGTGGGGGTAGGTGAGTAAAAAGTTAAAGGGAAAAAGCGGGCCATGGGATCCAATCTGCGGCCCGCATTTACGCGATATCGCGAGGATTCTCATATGAAAGGTTTCTATGTGTAAATTTTCATTTATTATTTTTTCTTGCTTCAAATGAAATTCTTCCCATGTATTTCCTTTATATCATCTTATTCTATATAAAATAATTTTTTCCATGAGTAGTTCTGAGGGTAATGCACTTCCATATGCAAGAACCCTAAGTGTGATTCACTTCCATATGGGTAAGCCACTTCCCCTCTTTTTCTCCCTTGGCCAAAAACCCCACCACCCTAATCTTCCCACTATTTTTCTCTAGGTTGAAAGCCTCGCCATCTAAATCCATCGCTCCTATTCTTTTCTTCATTTCCATATGCCAAAACCTAATCCTAGCCACCTACATCTCCCTTCATTTCCCTTAGCCAAAACCTAACCCTAGCGAACCCTAGCCACGTACACTCCCCCTCATTTCTCTTAAGTTGAAACCTAACCCTAGCCACCTACACTTCCCTTTATTTCCCTTAGGTCAAAACCTAACCCTAAACACCTACACTTCCCCTCATTTCCCCTTGGTCAAACCAAACATCATAACCCAATCGCCTCTTTCTATTTCCTACCTTGATCGAAACCCTTTCCCCACCCTCTCTTCCCTTCCTCCATGCCATGGCCCAAAATTTGAACCTTAACTCACTTCTCCCTTTTCCTCTCTCTCTCTTAGCTGAAACCCATCCATCTTTCCCTTTCTCCCTCTCTTCTTCTCTAGGTCAAAAACATACACACTCACGCTCCCTCTCTCTTTATCACCATAGTTAAATCCTATGACAAATACTTTCTTTATATGTGTAATTTTTAGATATACACTTCTCCTTATGTAGCTTGCACATGTAATCTTTATATGTAATTTGTCCTATGTGTAGTTTGTTTTCATATGTAGGCTTTTCATGCATAGTTTATTTCTATCTATAGCAGTTCAATGCACATTTCCTTCGTATGTGCTTTCTTTTTACATGTATAAATCCTCCATAATGTTTAGTCTACATCACACATAGTTTATATCTATCTGTAGGTTTCATTTGTTTTCATATGAAGGTTTCATATTTATATTTTTAGTTCTTTTTAAAAACTCAGAGTTGCGAGTTGTCTATATATATGTCATCGTCATATGATTCATCTTTCCAAATAAATCTTTATCTCATATCATATAAAACAATCTGAAGAGGAAAGGAATCAGAAGAGACAACATATACGACAAAAATAAACAAAAAATATTTAAAAGAAACATAAAAGGCTTATGTGTAAAGCAACCCTCGTGTGATAGGTTGAAAGTATATGTTCAAATATGATCGGATCAAAATACCTACACAATATCCACAAAGAAAATTCTTACATAAGCCACCCATAATCAGAGATCCAAAAAAAACTTTTTGTTCTGCGGTCAAGAGCACTCCCAAAAGAACATATCCCTTTTAATTAATTACATGTTGAGGGGTACCCAAGAATACTCTCGATAAAATGGGTCTTGTTTACATTAGCATAAACAATGAATAGGTCAACAAAATGATGGTTATTCCAAATAGGATAATCTTAATGCTTTCAATGTTCTTGCTAAGTCACAATGCAAAGAGTGAGTCTCTCACATCCCAAATAAGTAGCAGCTCATCGGCATGTGGGGTCCACGAAATAACCAAGCCAACTTATTTGATTTATACTATGCTTCTAGAGCCTGAGGGTGAATCAACGTATCCAAAATGACTGGCGGTCTATACGCAATCGAGGCCTACAAGACGACATTAACAAAGTCACAAAAGGATGAATGGGATCACAGGGGATCAACAAATGAGAGGTAGAGTAATCTTAATTGGGTAGAGATAGCTCGGTCAAGATACTACGGATCTGTCATGCCAAGCTTTTAGGACCCTAAGTCTACCTGTTCATGAAGGTAGTCAGCCTAACACAACCAGAGCCACCTTATCAGTAATCCATGAATTACGTTGTCCAAGGGAATCTCAATAGCCCTAAGGTCAAAAGAAGTAAACTCTAAATCCTATGACATTATAGAGGTAGAGCTCATAGAGGTGAGAATTAAACTAGCCAAATAAATGATAAGGATACCACCATAAAGTAGAGAAAAAAAGTTCCAACTATAAAGCTGAACACTCCCACAAAAAACTTATATCCTGTCTAGGTCGAGGAATCCTCTAACACCAAAAACGGACTAGATGACCACATAAATATAAAACTTATGCTTAATCTATCGGGTTGAAGAATCATGGGGGCTTCTCCTTGGGACATGCAATATGATGTAATTATCTAAAGTCCTAAGCATCGAGAGTCTCTTAGATATGATTTGGGTGATAGTCATGTCATGCAAACCATTTTAAGGTCATATGGAAAAGTAAAGTGCAAGTTTTAAATAGTTAAAATATTTTAATCCTAAATTTTGATTTAGTCTTAATCTTTTATTAGGATTTTTATCAAAAAGAATATTTTAGATCCTTAAAAAGCCTAAATTATATATCGATGCGTTCCCAGACAATTCACAATCAAAGAAAAAAAAAATAACATCACACTGCAAAATGTAAATCAAGTCAAATGAAAAAAAAAAGTTTGAATGTTGTTAGGTCGGCAATATATCCCAGAAAAGAAAAATATCGTTGTATTTCTTCGCATAGACATACCTAAACCTAGACCTATACATCAATATCAAAACGTAGAATAAAGATAAGGGACACAAGAATCTACTCCTAGGTCCCCACTATGTGGTTCAACACCTCAAGTGCCTCAGAATCCACACCTGTGTCATCGTTCTGCTGCAGACTCTGTCCTAGGACTCTAAAAAGTATGTAATAAAGTCTTAAAAAAAGACCTGGCCATTAAAATAAGGGTTAGCAAGGGTTATATCATGCAACATGACAAACCAAGTTCAATGGGAGGAGAGCTTAACAACATTTGCAGAAAGGCGTTAACATAAATCATTATATCTCCTCCCTACTAAACATGGCTCGCTACAAGAAGACCGCCACTAATATGCTATTGTGCATTTCTCACACCCTGTAAACACACAAAGGCTGCACACAAAAGGATGCTTAGCTAGGGCACAAAATAACAAGGAACAATAGTCATGCATCAAGAAGACTATAAAAACCTTAGTCCTAACCTAACACAGCATCTACCGCATAGTGTCTTAGTAACAACATCTACATGTGTGTGAATGGTGCAGGGTAATGTCTAGGTGTATGACTTTAACGGAGTCACCAACACCGGCCCCATCCGAAAGATTCAAAGGATCTAAATATATCGCTAAGGAGAATGACATTTTAAATAAGAGGCCTCATATATGGCCTAAATTTTATAATTTTAAAAGCATGGTAGATAATGCATAATAAAAATATCCATTTTTATATTTTAAAAAATAGGGTCATGAAATGCAGGTCCATAACATGCAAGTGACATTTTAGTGCCCTTGGAACCATAACATGTTTATACACAAGTTGGTCATAATATGAAAACTCGCATTGCTCATTGAGCTATACTCGTGAGCAATGCTTATTTTCATGCTCGTTTATATATTATGACTAATAAATGGGTCACTCATCTAACGAATCAGCTTGAAATCTAAATGGATTAGGTGGTGTTCATGCAAGATGCAAATATGAGATAGCATGTCGCAGTTACTCAAGCGAGCATGTGTGACACACTAAAGGATTGGATACATTATGGATGTTCTAACAAGTGTGAACATTCACATTGCACCCCAAAGGGTGGATTAGCATGCTATGGTTGCTCAAGCGAACATACGTAGTATCCCAAATCACACCCAAGGCCATATACCTAGACATGAGTTGTAGTCTCGATGAGATTGCACCAAATGTGACAATCACATGCCAAAGACAAACAATGTGTTCTTATATATATGCTTGAACATACAAGACAATGCAACATGATAAGCAATCAAGAGTGGCTAACTAAAGGTATAACATCGGGCTGATCGATTTCAGTCGATCGATCAAGTCATCTGGCAAAGGACGACTGACCGAGCCAGACGATATAGGGCGACCAGGCAAACTGGCCCAAAGTGATCAGATGAGTTGACCGATATCAGTCGACCAATCAAGGCATCCAACGAGGGACAACCAATCAAACTGAACAAAACCAGGTGGTCGGTCGAACCAGGCTAAAGCGGGCAGCCGAACGATTGATCGCTCGAGGCGTCCAACGAGGTATAGCTGGTCGGATTTGAAAATAATGGGTTGCCGCTCAAGCCGACCTAAATCAAATAGCCAATCTGACCAATATCAATCAATCGATCATGGTGTCCGAAAAGGGACAATCATTCAGACCGGATGATATATGACTTGAATTCTTTTTTGTAGCTATCTCTTTTTTACTCCAAAAATAATATAATTGGAAGAAAATGCTCGACATTTCAAAACAAATATCGCATACTTCACTATAATATCAATAGATGAAGAGTTCGAACAATTTTGATCATTTTGGTATTTTATAAACTCTCAGGACTCAGATTTTATTTATTTAAGAGCAAAAAAAAATGGATTTTAGAGAAGTCTTAGAGGACTTCAATGGGAGTTTGTTTAGATAGTTGTTATTGGAGAGAATAAGAGACTCCTTTTTTTAGCAATATAATAAGAACTCATATTTGAGTGAAGAAAATAGTTAAATTTTAAATATCTTGTCACACACTACGAGTATCTGATGGCAATTTTGTTCATCATTCCTTGTCAAAGGGGCAAAAAATAGTTCACATGATTAATAAGGATAATTTTGTATTAAAATGTGATCATATGTGATTTATTAGAATTAACTTCTAACTTCCTCATATTATTGATTCCCTACTTTTAAAGTTAGTTTTTTCAAGTCATGCCTTGAAGATATTAAAGAGTAATAAAACATTCTTGCAGGTTAGCATCTTCATCCATATAGTTTTATCTTAAGCAACAATGACTTGGTAGCCTTTCTATAAATTTTAATTAAAAACTAATCCTCTTGCATTGAATGTAACTTTGGATGGCTTAACCAAATGTTTTACAAACTGAACTGCCCCTTTAGATTGTTGGAAAAATAGGTACAAAGAATCAAAATAAAATACAAGAGAACCAGCTCCATTCAGCAGCACCTCACACACTCTCCAGAAATTTTAGTTACAAAAATTGAATTAAATTTCTCCTTCTCCATTGGCAGAAATAACTAAGCTCAAGAGATTGAATTTCAGCCAAATGGCGAGGGAACCAGCCCTGGGGCAGAATCTGATCTCTTGATGTTTCCCATTCCACAAACTATGCATCCAGGTGCAGAGAGAGCAGAGAATTTTGCACCGCACAGACTACAAATATCATGACCGATTGTTGGAAGACGGCTGAGTGTTGCGGCGCAGAATTGAGAGGGATCTTCCTGTGGATCAATGGATTTGTTTGAGAGCCCTCGTTGCACACACATGTCAATCAGGCTCTTAAGCTCGTCTTGCTTGCTTGGTGGAGCCTTTGAGAAGAGGAGATCGAGCAATTGCTTCGCGTAGGCATAGTTCTGCACTTCCATGTTTCGCTTGATGGCAGTTCTTATGCAGTTAATTCGATGTTTTGCGAGAAGAGGTAATGAGCCGAGATGACGGGATAGTCTTGCCATCTCCTCCTTTGCGCTGATCATGTTTGGACCGTGAACCTTTTGGAGGCGTGCAATTTCCTGAATTGATTGGAGTTGACAGAAAAAATGGTCATTAAATTAAGTTAATGATTAAGGGATCATTAAATAACAAGTTAAGTTGGGCCATAACGCTTATTATTTGGTATAGTGGTTGAGTGTGTTATGTGATTTGGCACTTATCCAAGTTCAGAATCTAATATTCATTGTGGTTGTCAATTCTAGATAGTATTGTAAGCAAAGATCTTGGAAGTGTAAGCAAAGTCCTAGGATTAAATGCCCATTGCATCAAATTTGTAGTTCAGTGCTCAAATTTTCTCAAAAATGAAAGATAAGTTTAGCTGGACATAGAATTTGAAATGATAACCAGGTCCTTTAAGTGTTCCTAATGGCTAGTTATGTAGTCTGATTCTAATTATTTAAGGCCTCACGTTGAAAGATTCAGACCACAACAAAATCTATCATTACAACAACAAGCCTTTATCCCACTAAGTGAAATCGGCAAATTATGCTATGATTTTGCAATTGAACGAACATTATACTGCTAGCATTTATTTAAATGAAACACCCAACAACATGTTTTATTTTTATTTTCTATTTTTTAGTTTTATTTTGTTTTGTTTATGTTTTGATTTGAAACAAAATATGTTTGGCTATTTGATTAAAGCAGGATTATTTTTAAAAATACTCAAATTGCCTAAAAATTATTTTGAGTGTTCCAAAAACATGTTAATTTATTTTTTGATAATATCTGGAACCAATTTCGGCTACACAGTTGAGGCAAACATCCTCTGTAACAGCAACAGGACTGCCATCTTCACTCGCATACGGTAATTCACGCCCACATGGCATCCGTAAAAACGTCCTGTGCAATGGCAATTAGGTAAATCTGTATCACTAGAATATTATAAATTTCCACTTTATATAATATACACTGTGTAAAAACTGTGGTGAGAGGTGATGAAGAAACTTCTCATTTCTCTAGTATGTCTTTCTCCTACTTTTCTACATTTCAATATTCCTCCATTGTACTTCTTTTTGGTATCAGAGCAGTATGCTCAAGCTTTGATCCAATCCAAAAACACAAACAATCAGCTGGTGTTTTTCTTCTTGAACTGGACAATGGCCACCTCACAAACGTTAGACACAAGGTAACTCTTCTCTAGAAACTGTTCATACCCAAGCATCGCTCCCAACCTCAAATTTCTGATGAACAATATCAAGAATATTACTCACACACAATTATCAGCTGAGAACTATCCATTGTGGGAAGTCCAAGTTCTCAAAGTATTTTCAGAAAATGATTTTCTGGAATATCTAGATGACAGCAACCCATGCCCCACTCAAGGTCATTACTTCAGAAAATGACATCCCAACTCTCAATCATCTCTACAGCATGTGAATTTTAGTGGATCAAAATCTAACGGCAGCACTACACTCAATCATCTCACGGGCTATTCTCCCATACATTTTGCATCAATCCACAACAATGGAAGTGTGGATTACCATTGCAAAGCGTCCTGTGCAATGGCAATTGGGTAAATCTGTATCACTAGAATATTATGTATTTCCACTTTATATAATATGCACTGTGTAAAAACTGTGGTGTGAGGTGATGAGGAAAAAGAAACTTCTCATTTCTCTAGTATGTCTTTCTCCTACTTTTCTACATTTCAATATTCCTCCATTGTATTTCTTTTTGGTATCAGAGCAGTATGCTCAAGCTTTGATCCAATCCAAAAACACAAACACTCAGCTGGTGTTTTTTCTTCTTGAACTGGACAATAGCCACCTCACAAACGTTAGACACAAGATAACTCTTCTGTAGAAACTGTTCATACCCAAGCATCGCTCCCAACCTCAAATTTCTGATGAACAATATCAAGAATATTACTCACACACAATTATCAGCTGAGAACTAACCATTGTGGGAAGTCCAAGTTCTCAAAGTATTTTCAGAAAATGATTTTCTGGAATATCTAGATGACAGCAACCCATGCCCCACTCAAGGTCATTACTTCAGAAAATGACATCCCAACTCTCAATCATCTCTACAACATGTGGATTTTGGTGGATCAAAATCTAACGGCAGCACTATACTCAATCATCTCACGGGCTATTCTCCCATACATTTTGCATCAATCCACAACAGTGGAAGTGTGGATTACCATTGCAAAGCGATTACAACCGGCCAACAGATCTCGTCTGATCCAGCCAAAAATTAAGCTTACATAATCTATCCATAACACAATACTTAGCAACAATTAACACGTTGGTGGATAACATATCAGTTGTCGAGGGTCAGCTGGATCAAGAAGAGAGTAATTCTATACACGCTCAATGGGATGTCAGCAAACTATCAGTTATTCAAAATAACAATTTGTCCCCAATTAGATCCTATGGATCTGGATGATTTCTGCTCACTGTTGTGTAGCGAATAGATCAATCAAGCAAATGACATACTCAATATGAAACAATTTCCCAACTCCCAATTGGCAACTGCGACTACCAGAAGTCGCAACTCCACCAGTTTGGGAGGTTGTGGTAGAAACAATAAGCAACCCACACGTATGAAAGGTAGCCACTGTCAATCCAAATCCTTGGTCATATGCCAAATCTATAACAATATCGGACACTCAGCCACTACTTGTTGGCACCGCCAAAACATAGATTATGTGTACCCTCAAACCAGGCCCTCCAAACCTCTACTTCCACCAGGATACTTTACTCCGGCACCAGCTCATCTGACTTAAGACTTCAACCAACTGTAGGCAGCCACTCCCCTGACTGGAGCAGAGCATATGTTTGTGGGCAACGAGAAATCTGTCCCTGATCATAACATTGGTGATGGCATCCTTCCGACACAGGATCGTAAGCTTGTTCTTCCTCAAAGTTGGCATAAACCTTCCTTTTCTTATAACCTCTCTCGATACATAAATTAACCATTGATAATAATCTTTCTATTCTCTTTAATTCCACTGGTTTCCACATCCATGATCCACAAACAAATCGCATAATACTTTGGTGCCGCAGTTCTAAAGGGCTGTATACCCAATTCACACTGGCTCCTACGAAATGTTTTGTCACACCTCATAAAGCTCTTGCCACCTTCACCAAAGCATCTACCATATGGCACAACCATCTTGCTCATCCCCATCAGGGCATACTTCACCATATTTCTATAGGTAATCCCTCTCTTGCAATTCAAACAAAAATACCAATGTGTGAATGTCGTAATTGCCACAAAAGTCATAAATTACCACTTTCTTTATTTTTTTTACATATGTATTTGTCTTTCCAACTTATACATTCCAATGTATGAGGTTCATCCCCAATTCTATCTCATGAAGATTATCTTTACTATGTTTTTTTATTAATAGTTACTCCAAATTTTGTTGGCTACTCCCAATGCAAAATAAATCAAAAACATTCCAATATGTATACTATTCAAAAACACGATTCACACACAATTCCAAGCTTCAATACAAAGGCTGTGATCGGATGATCGCAGTAAATACAAGAGCACCAGTCTCCGAGAAATTCTCTCACCGTGGCATTATACATCAATTCTCATGTCTTTACACCCCCTGAAAAAAACGATGTTGTCAAGTGAAAGCACCGTCATCTAATCAAAACCACTCAAACTCTACTTCATGACGCATCGGATTCACTAAACTTTTGGGTAGAAGCTCTCCAAACAGCCCTCTACCAAGTAAACCGAATGCCTTCCAAAACTAACCATTGCACTTCTCCATGCTAACGGCTTTATAAACATCCACCAAGATACTCACTTAAAAGTAGTCAATTGTTGTTGCTATCCATGGTTTAAACCCATGACACCACACAAACTTGCACCTCGCTTGGAACTATTAGTATTTCATGCATATTCCTCATAACACAAATTTTAAATGTTACAACCATCATTATGTCATCATCACTATCTCTCGTCCATGATAGCTGATGAAAACACCTTTCCCGTTCAAATCCACGATCATACAACCACCTACATCTCTTCACTCACCTCCAATCCACTTCTGTTTGTACCACCCTCAATCAAGCGTACAACCCGACCACAATGCAAGGATGATCAACCTTTACATACTTCCCCTAACACAAACCTTTCATCCCAAACAATGTCTTTACAACCGCTCACTTCTTCTCAGGATAACACCAACACCATATAATCATGTCAACACATACCACATCCAATGCAAATCAGAACAAAAACAGGAAAACTTAAACCCGTTTAGAAACTGAACCTCTCCCACCAACTACAGCATAACCCTGACCCATCTTCCTATACACAAGCTGTAAAATCACCGCACTGACGCAAGTCTATGAAAGGATACTTGGGAATTAGTCACACCATCCCCAAATCATCTTGTTTTCGGCTGTCTTTGGACCTATTGCACAAAATTTCACTCTGATGGTACACACTTGTTCATTACAACATGCTAGGATAAAAGAATCGATGAGTTTTTCTTCGGACAAAATCATGCATTATCAGTCAGTCATTGGCTCTATCATGAGAGTCTCTCCTTTCGATAAATTGGTTGCTCGGGATATAAACAATTGTTTGGGATTTACTATTGTGAGACATTTAGCTCAGTTGCTAAGATGGCCCCTCTTCGTACTCTTTTCACCATGGCCTTCAATAAACATTGGCCACTCTTTCAATTTGACGTTGTGAATGCATTTTTACATCGTCAACTAGATGGCATCATGTATATGCAAAAACCACTTGGCTTCAAAGATCTCCAATTCTCAAATCATGTGTCATTATTTAAGAAAGCACTATATGGCCTCAAACAGTCTCACCGTCAATGCTTTACCACTATTTCAACATTCTTCCTTAATCGTGGATTTCAAATCAGCAAAGCAGACCCATCCCTACTACTCTCTTCGATAAAAGAACAATAGATTTCCGTCTTACTTTATGTGGACGACAATGTGATCGAAAACGACAACACTACTGCTATTCAGAAATTCACCAATCAGCTAATCTCTACCTTTCAGATCAAACACCTTGGATTGGTCTCCAAATCCTAGGTATCCACGTTCGCATTACGGATGACTACATGATCTTGAGTCACCAACAATACCTCAAACACATCCTTCATGAGACAGAAATGCTCGATTCCAAGCCGTTCTATACTTCGTTACCGCCCAAGAGGTATGATCTCCCTGCCCAAGAAGATCCATTTGCTAACTCAACCGAATATCGACAGATTACTGGAGCTCTCCACTGCTAGACAATAACACAACCAGATATTACGTTTGTCATCAATCAACTCTGTCAGCATATGCATTGCCCTTCAAAATACCATGACCAACTCCTCAAAAGGTTATTGAGCTACTTACAAGGCACAATAAACTCAGGTCTTCACATATCTCATGTTGCCCTCAACCTCAAGGCTTATTTCGATGCGAATTGGGTCGGGCATTCAACCGACCAAAAATCCATCACTAGTTTCAGCACCTTCTTGGGTGACACCCCAGTCTCATGGATAGCGATGAAGCAAACGAAGCAAACTACAGTGGCGCGCTCTTCAATTGAAGCCGAGTATCTAGCACTGGCCGTTGCAACTGTGGATATCATATGGCTCAGACGGTTAGTTGTTAAATTGGGCATTGAACAAGCAAAACCAACCAGCTGATTATGTGATAAGGTATTTGCCATGGCCATTGCAAATAATCATGTATTCCATGCCTAAAAAAACACAGAGATTGAATATCATTTTATACGAGAACAAATCCAAGCAGATCACCTTCAACTACACTAAATTTACACCCAGGATCAACCGGCGGATACTATCACGAAGTCATTAACCAAACAACACTTCAACATTCAAATCCAAGCTTCAAATGTTTAACAAGACCCATCAGCTTGCAGGGGGTAGTATCTGGAACCAATTTTGATTACACAATTGAAGCAAACATATTCTGAGACAGCAGCAGTCACTCGCACATGGTATTCACACCCACATGGCATCTGTAACAACCTCCTGTGCAATGGCAATTCGGTAACCTTGTACCACTAGATTCTAATGTATTTCCATTTTATATAATATGTGCAGTATGTAAAAACCGTGTGATATGAGGTGGTGAGGAAAAGGAAACCTCTCAAAAAAATAAAAAAACCTTAAAATACACTAAACAAATATATATTTAAAAAGAAAGAGAAAAAATTGATCCCAAACAAGCCTTTAATTTCTGGTTCGAAGAAAATTCAGCCGAGGATTGCTAATTTTTAGTAGCACAACGTAAATGAGAGCTCCTAGTAACATAAGACATCTAAGAAAATACCTGCAATAAGGCAACAGCAATCTTGTACTGGGCACATATGGTGGCTTGTGCTTTAATATCATCTCCTCGAGACTGATCCTGAGCAAGAGCCAGAAATGCTTCATCGAAACAAGACAAAGCATCAGAAAGCTGATTTTGCTCAAGATGAGCAACCCCTGTTTTAAAACAAATGGCAGCAGGAGCACCCCGGGGAACCTATGTAAACAATGGTACTTCATGAAAATATAATCAAGTGACTAATATTAATCAGCTTCTAGAAATCAAAAGTTAAGGAGTATAAAATTTTACGTAGCCAGGAGCAACAGAAGTGGGAACTGCTGAAGGAGCAGGTGTTGGTTTTGTTGCAGCAGCTGCGGAGTTGGATCCTCCAATTTCAAGATAGCTCAGATCAATTGGCTGTGAGGGGACAGGAATGGGAGTGGGAGGAGCAATGGCAGGAGCCTGAGACTGTGGAGGTACTCCACCATCAGGAAGACCAATTGCCTCAAGAGGAACCCCAGTTTGTTGAATTACCTGTGGTGGCACGCCACCATCTGGGAAGCCAACATTTCCAATCATCTTCATATTAGAACTAAACCTGTTTCCTTCTATTGTTTGAGAGTTCTGTTCCATTTTAGATAAATATGTCCCAGCAGGGGGCAGCGAAGCAGCAACCTCAAATGAAGGAATGGTGTTTTTGAAGAAGTCCTCAGGAATAGGCCCAGCTGACACTCCCATGCCAGTAATCATAGGGTTTGTCTGTGTTGTAGTAGGTATAGATGTATCATTGCCAAACATATCAATAGCAGGACTTGCTGTGGCTGTAGTACTCATGGAAGATGTTTGTGCTGAAACTAATGGTATATCCTGAGATGCTCCTGATTTGGTCCATATTGGAGCATCGCCAAGTCTGAGTTGTTTAGTAGCTTCTTTGATTTTGTTAACATCCACAGTAGGGCCATCAATTGGCTTGTCTCGAATTCTTATCCTTATCTTTTTGTTTTTGGATGTTGCTTCATCCTCCTCACTGCTACTACCATCAACAGTACCATACAATGATTTCTTGAACTCCTCTTCTGCTTTTGCCTGCTCGTCTTTCAGAGTATTACCAGCCAATTGTTTGGTTAAGATATCCACTACAGGATTTGTTTTTGCAATTCCGTTCAGACTTTCCTTGTTAAAATTAGGTGGTAATTCAGAAGTTGAAGACATGTTTTCATTTCTAGATGCTGTGAATGCTTTAATCAAACTCTTTTCACTAACTTCTACAATATTTCCCTTTCCCCTAATTACACCGAGGTAAACACCAATCTGATCTGCTATGATGGCTGGTATACCACCTTCACTTGTCTTCATGTATGGCATGACTTCCCCAGCAAGCTCCCACTGGGGAATATCTTTCAGGCTGACGAGAGTCTTAATCTCCCAGTTTCCACCGCCCCATTCAGGACCTTTAGGAACCATACTTTCAGCAGCAAAATTAGCAAAAATACCCTGTCCCCATCCTGTTGAACGAACTCTTAATATTCTCTCGCAGTATCGTCTTAGATCTAAGTCAGTTGCAGCATCTTCTAGTCTCTGAGAAAGCTGCCGCAAGGCACTGGGATTTAAATGACATATGAAGAGATCAAGCATGCTCTCCAAGTCCGAAATGACCTCAAATGTTTCTTTGGCGTTATCAAACTGGCCATATCTGAAATAATGTAACAGTAAATAATTTGCAACATTTTACAAATAAGAAAGAAAATGCCAACAAGCTAATTATACAAAAATCAGGCCTAAATGGGAAAGACAAACGGCTTGGAGTCTTCTATGGGTAAACATTAAAGCAGTATCAAATATGGTCAGGTTGTACTGGATAAATATATTCATTACAAGATCTTATTTATATGTAAATGCAAGAACATATATATGAGAAAGGATTAAGAGTTCAAATAGTTTTCAATAATGAAGATGTCAGACACAAATTTCATGAATCGAAAAGAAAAGCAGATCCAAGACCTAGTTATGTGGGATGCAGCATGCCATTTGTTGTAAAACAAAAAAATGGCTGCAAACAATGAAAGTTAATTCCAATCAAGAAAACAAGCAAAGAGTTGAACTCTAAATTGATTATTATGAGCTATTTAGATTAAATAATGGACACTTAACATACAAATGGAGCATAAGAAGAAATCACATAAAATGCCACTGCAAAGAAATATCAAAACATCAAAAAAAAAGTAACTTTATTAGATTAATCCTGGGATTTGAATTTTTTGATGTAAATGTGCAAAGTTGTAGAAGAAAACTCAATCTACTGGTAAAATAACTTACTTAATACATGCATATCCCAGCTGACGAAAGCGATGGAACAAATGAGAAGTAGGAGGACACTGTGGATAATCTCTTGAGCGTAGGTATTCATCTTTTAAGATTGATAAAGCAGTAGAAAAACGGAGGGCTTTGATTGCATAAATACAACGTAGTACCTAAGATTAATTGAAACAGTTCTAAGAACAGAATATAAACAAGGGAAAGAAATTAAAGGCATACTATGTTGGTTAATGCAAACCTGTGTAAAATGAGGGCATGCTTGGGATAAAGCTAAAGCAAGATCTCCACAAACTGGGGAACCACTAGCTAGTATATCCAGAGACCTTGGACTAATGCGTAGACTATCAAACCTTCACAAAAGAGCAAAAGAAGAGAAAACTTTAGCAGCTGGAAAATGATATAACACAATTTTTTTTATAACTACTTGGATATTTAAATAACACCTATTCATTTTGATAATTGGTCTATAGGGTAAAAAAAAATCCTACATATGTATCCAGAAAAATGAAAGAACCTTGAGGTTATCTGGTATAACACCTCTGGAAGATCAATTTTCTGTTCAAAGTGTTGCTGCATGGTTGCAAACCCAATCAGAAGAGGTTCAAGCAGTCCAACAAGACAGCTTCTTATCTCAACTCCCTTCTTTTGTCGGGGATTTATTTCTGTTGGATTTACAAACATAAGGCGATCATTTAAGGCGCCAAGCAATGCTGCACCAGAAAAAGGGAATGATTAAGGAAAATTTTTGACAATAATTCTAAAAGAAAAGATAAGTCAACATTAGGTATTTGAGCTAGTTGGTCCTGACATTAACATTCTCAAGTACAGGAAATAACAGAGAAAACTTATTAAAGAAGTAAAAAACGCAAACCAGAATATGGCAGGCAAGTGGAAAGAATGGTCCGCATTTTGTTATCCCAACCAAGTACACTGACTGCAGTTGCACTTGAGAAGAGAAGGGCAGGCCCAACCCACAGAAGGGATCGGAAGTTTGAAATGTTAAGTGAAAAATAAAAAAAAATACATGAGCAAACAAAATGCAGTTTAATGTAGAGCTAAATCCCCTAATGAGAAAGGCAACAAAGGATATAGATGGGTGTCCTCCATCAAGTTTGGTTTCACTGCTAGAAAGTATTTCTAAATCCGTCGAGCAAATCAATACCCTGTGGCTTGTAAGTATTCCAGCAACATGACCTCTGGGAGTTTCTTGCCAGTGAACCTAGAAAAAACAGCTGAAAAGAATGAGAAAATATACTATAGAAACTCTAAGCATATATTCAGACATTTAATGAGGCACCCTTAAAAAATTCAAAAATATAAAGTTTGCCAAAAAACTAGAGAAAATTGAAGTAATTTACTGAACGAAAAAATAAAAATAATAATCATGGGTAACATCGCCTTGTAGGAGCTAGACTCCGTATGAAAGAAACATACTGTATGCAAAGAGAAAAAGTAAGTGCCTGGATAACATGCTCATCCCTTTTCAGCTTAATAAACTTCTTCCCCTCAGTTTTCGTTGAAATATTCCGTCCATCATCAGTAGATAAACGATATGACTGAAGAAGCTTGGCCAGACCTGCATGATCACCAGATATTGAATACAGAATGGTTGACTCTGCAATAAGAAATTGGCGTTGTTAGCTATGAGGAAAAAAAAATTATATTTGCTATTGTAAGCATTGTTTAAGTTTTGTTTTGAGCAATAGAGAGATGTATCACTCAACCTAGAGGAAATGAGAAGATGCGGTCTACTTCTGCATCAAAAATAAAATGCTGAGGTCCTTGATCTGATCCATGCTGACCATCTGAAGAGTTAACATCAACTGCACCGTTATTTTCACTAACTTCTTGAACAATAGGTCCTGCTAATGCGTACAAGGAAAGACCACTTCTGTCCTCGTCCAGAATAGCATACTGATTCTCGCTAGGACCCAAAAGTGCTGCATCTCGCCCTAAACTTGAAAACAACAGAATTTAGGTCAAGAAAAATTAGGTTTTAGAAGAGATGCGGAAAAGAAAAAGAAAAACCTTTTATTAAACTTCCTTTGTTATTTGATGACTGAATATCTGTCGGCTCCCAGTGAATAACGATTTCATGCAAGGAACCATTTGCACCAATCAATTCAAAGACAACAAAAAACAAGTGTTGCTTTGAACTGTAAAGCATGATCTTCGGAAGGCACTCTACATTTCCAGGAATCTGGAAATTTACATGAAATTAAACATCAGATGCCAGACATAGATCATAAAAAAGGGGGCAATACTAATACCGTTGAGTAAAGCTTTTTGCATAAATTTTCAGCTCCTGTAGAGAGATTATAAGCCATTAGATTGAATCCATCTAGATAAAATGCCTTGCTTGGATACTGTAAGACTCTATTCTCTTTGTTGAAGAAATTCAGCTCCAAATGGAAAGGCTAGACAAAGATGGAGCAAGTTAAACAAGGACGAAATATTATTCAATAACAATAGGAACCAAGAAAAAGGTTTCTGGGGATACCACACAAACAGGAACATCCTTCAGTAGGTTGTTTGCATCTGAGATCATTATGAGAGGCAACCGAGATATGGGACCACTTTTTGCATGCCCCTCCATGAAATGCTGCAAGGAGATGTGTTATCAGATCAACAAAGTATTCCTTTCAGAAGATGCATGGTACCAAATATTTATCGCAATTGGAAAAATAACATTTAACAGGAATAAAATTGTAATACTAACATTTACTATTTAGGCTTTTCAATTTTATCTTTCTTACACAATAAGAAAACGTCCAAAACAAAGATAACAGTGAACAAAGTAAGATTCAAGCTTCAGAATACCAAGTGACAGGTTTACTATTTCTAAAGACGAAATCCATCTAGGATAAGTCAATAAGCATTAAAATACAAATAACTGAGGCTAACTAAATCCAGAAGACGTTTACAATACTAAGAAAATATTTCTTTTCCTTAATATACTATTTTCTATATTCATTTCCCCTAAAAACATGTGATAGGAAAATGCTAAGAATGCTAGGCCTTGGCTTTGTTTGGGCTAGCAATAAACAATAAAAGTGTGAAAATAACTGTGCAGGTGCCGTAGGGCTTCGCTAACACACTACAGCACCAGCTAAAGAAAAGAAGTTTTCCCTTCAATTGTATTTAAAAGCCAAAAAGTACAACTGCTAAGATATTGTTTGGTTGGTGTAAGATGATGATAAACCTGTATTATTAATAGCAAAACAAAGAGATGTACTAGCCATCTGCATTACTTGCCTGTGGAGCGCATTCTGGTAGCAAAATGTGCATATAGTGCTGCCTCACTATGTTTTGTCATACATTGCATGCTTGGCAAAACATATTCTTGGTTCAAATTTTATGATTTGATTCACCATAAACCACAATAAGTTGGCATGAATGTTCATTTCTCCCCAATAGTAGTCATTGATTAGGTGCGCGTTGTTGCTCCATTCTCTCACTAGAGCTAGTTATTTGGTGATTCTTCTCTTCAAGTTCTCTTGTCATGTAGTTTTCATCTAAGTGTCTCATAAGTTTGTTGGCACAAGTAGCTTTAAAAACTAATTCACAAAAATACTTCTTGTTGGCTCAAATTTAAACTCCCCCTCGCTTTATGTTGTCTAATCTTCTGAATCATTGATTCTTCACTTAATCTGAGTACTCTTAATGTTCTTTCATCAGTGCATTATTTATATTTTTTTTTTCTTTCGAATGGATAGAAATTGTTATAACTACATATATCATAATATTTATGATGAAATATTACTTATTGCAGTAAATTTGGTGAACTAAAAACTATTGTATAGACAAAATACATGCATTGATATAATAAGTCATAAAAATAAACAACCTAGCATGTTTCACACCGCAGTTAATACTTTGCAAACACTAAAAGTAGTCATTTACTATTTCACTGACTTCACCACTACATGAGGAATTTACTTCAAGTATTGATAATTAGGATAAACAATACTATGTTGGTTTTTTAAATTCGTAAATTGGATGATCAATCAAAAGTTTATCACCCTCAACAAACTGTTCGGAGGGTGGACAAAGTTTATTTAAAGTTTTAAAGTGGTTGATGTTAACTTGCATATTTTGATTTGTAATTTGAGAATTTGATTTGAAAATTAATTTAAAAGTTGACCATTCGGTTGAGATCTTCAATTAATACGACTATCACAAAGGATATGGAAATTTGAAAATACTCATATTTGCAATTTATTTGAAATTTGTCAAGTTAAGATCTTTAAAATATTAGTTTTGTCAACTTCAATTCTAATAAAGAAGAGATATATATATATATATATATATATAATTTTTGAAAGCCCAAAAAGGCAATATAATAACTAGAAATAAAGATACAGATACAATGTGTTGGAGGGCTCAAACATGACCTGCCCACACCATAACCACAAGTATTTCCAAAACTAGGAAATACTAAAAAGTACATTAGAGACATAAAGAAAAAGCCTAAAAATGCTGAAATACATAGTATCAGGTGGCTAGAGAGCAACCCAATTTGGTTTTGCCTCTGTCTATGGTTCTAGGGAATGAGCAAGCTAATAGATTGGTAAGATGATTGTCATTGCCAGTAGTAACCAATGTATCATCCAATATGTTCCCGAGCCGGAGTCGACCTCCATTCTTCTACTTCCTCCTGGAATGGACCTGTCATTCCTCTTCCGAGGATTGGCTCACCTGATCTTGGTCTGTGTGTTGGAGATGCGCAGGTTGTTGAACATTAGTAGCAACTACATGTTGTACCGGCTAATCTATTATTGGATTAACGGAGCACTCTCGTGTGTCTTGGCATGTAAGTGAGTTTTCTTCAATAACAGTGGGTGGTATAAGCACTACTGGATCTGTAGCTGTAGTATGCTGTTCTTCTTCAGAAACTGCGGTGTTGGAAAGAGGATCGGGTTGCATATTCTCAATAAGGATAATAGGTGGTTGTTCTTTGGCGATATTCAGCCTTAGATGAGAATGTAAACGATAACAAATAGTAGAGTTAAAGCCAAACATACTACAATGAGAGCAATAAGGAGGGTGTGGTTCGATTTCAACCTTTTGTCAATACCCATTGTAAGTGGTTTCAATCCATACCTCATTCGGAGCTGGTTAAGTGATATCCCTCTCAACTAACACACAAGCCACAAAGTGTCTGGTGACAGCAAGCGTAGGACTATCAACCCTGAGAGGCTTATCGTAAGCTGTTGTTAAGGAGTAGAGGATTTCCAAGTTGAATAGTGTAATTTTAAACCCAAAAATTTTATCCAAACTGGAATGATAGTGGACTCCGCTTTTGGGTCGAAACCACTAGTCCACTTCAGAATTTTCATATAACGGTTGTCGATCTTGATAACTTTCCGAGAAAAGATGCGAGTGTAATCGACATCATAAGCCAACTAAATCAGTATGTGCCGACCGTCAAGTAAACTAATATTTCAACTGCCTAATAGCTTCATAGCCTCAAACTCTTTCCGAATGATCTCCAATTTTTTGTGACTATAAAGAAATTTCCCCACTAGAGCAAAATGCCAAGAGGACGCGAGAGTACTGGTTTCGACCTCTGTGAGAATAAGAGTAAACTTCTCATTTTTTTTCCCAATTTTTTATGAATGTGTGATCGCCACCACCTTCAAGAGCATTGTGAAAAGATTGTGGGACATTGCGGGACTTGCTAATATGAAAACCAGGCTCTGAACTTGAAAGAGGAGTATAAATAGGAAAAGAAATGTCGCCAGCAAGTGCAGTGGCATAGGAACTGATCGTGGATGCCATCTCCAAAGCAGCTAGGTGAGCCGCTGGAAATAGGCGAGCAAACCTCAGAAGTAGTAGAGCTGCAAGCCATCGACTGCGGTTGAGAGACGCAAGCCAAGTAGGAAATGTCTGTCGAGCAAAGCGACAGAGAAAGAGAGACGATGCGAGCCATCCACTGCGGGTGAATGCGAGCCGCCGACTGGAGGGCGAGAGCGCGAGCGTCCTCAAGTACAAGAGCGTCGTCGAAGCACATCGTGGACTCATCGACTGGATGACGTCTGCGAGAGCATGAAACTTCTTCTCGCGGGAGACGACGGAGAGAAATGAGAAATCAATGAATCACCGTCGGGAATCGCCGTCGAGGAGTGAAACCCTAGTAGACACCGATGCCGCTGCCGACGCCATTTCATAATAATACCATAAGTTGTTTATGTTCATAATAACTTTNGATTGTGGTAGAATAGACAAACATGACACAGGCCCACAAGCATGGCTGGGTTATGTATTGCTTATTTTTTATTCCATAGAATAACTGCTTTGATACTTGCTAAGCTGGGCACTTCAATTGCAAACTTGATGAGGTTTTGGAAAGAAATTATAAAAGAGGCTTCAATTCACTATGGAGCTGACAAATACATAGCCTCAATTGCAAATGTTAAGCTACTTTCTTCTTATATCCATTTTTTCAGTAGGGATTAAACTTTTATAAAGTACTTTTACTGCCCTTTTATAAAATTTTCTAACATTTAGAGATTCGTTTATCCACATAGACCTTGAGAAATTCATCATCAAGTACAATCTCTTTCACATTGCATTGTTTTCTGCTTAACAGTAAAATCAACAATTAACTTACCTCATTATATTTGACAGATGTTGAACTTTCCAGACAATGTAATAAACAATGAAGGAAGATTACGAACAGTTTTGGACGTCGGCTGTGGAGTTGCAAGTTTTGGAGGATATCTTCTGTCATCTAATGTTATAACAATGTCTTTGGCTCCAAATGATGTGCACCAAAACCAAATTCAATTTGCTTTAGAAAGAGGAATCCCGGCCTTTCTAGATGTTTTAGGAACATGGAGATTGCCCTACCCTAGTAGATCATTTGAACTTGCTCACTGTTCCCGTTGTAGGATTGATTGGCTTCAAAGGGATGGGATTCTTTTACTTGAGCTGGATAGACTACTAAGACCAGGAGGTTATTTTGCTTATTCATCACCTGAAGCATATGCTATTTAAAGCTGCAGCTATAGAAAACAATTTTTAGGTTGTAAAATTTTCCTACATTACCGCCTTATGAAACAGTTTTAGCTTCTTGAGTACTCAGTTATCACAATATTAATCTGCATTAATAAACGAATTTTTGTTCCAAAATTCTTATATAATAATAGAAAACCATTTTTAGGTTATAAATTGCTTATACATGACCACCTTATGAAACAATTTTTAATTGAGTACTTAGTTGTCATAATATTAATTAACATTAGTAAACGAACTTCTGCTCAAAAATTTTTATATAGTAATAGAATGAATCTTATCCGGTTCTGGTTTTTTCTGAGTTTGAAGTTAAATGTTGTTTCTTAGGCGTGTGCAGCTTTCAACACGTCATATCTTTTCTTTTTCATTATATCAGTGTTTTTAGAACTAGATGCTGGTGATCTGTTTGATCGACTTAGGATAGAATTCTTCATATATTGCTTAAGATAATTGGCCATATGGCATGAACCCTAGAAAATCAGTCGAGTATTTACCAACTTGGCATGAATCTCTCCTTCCCTCACATTATTTTTGGGTTTCAATAATTTCATAAAATGCATAACAATGTGAACTAAAATATTATGGATATAATAGGGTTATTCAGGAACAACTAGATTCAGGATTGGTCTGATTTGATACGTAAATGTGTGATTGTAATTTCAGATTATACCTACGTAGTATTGAAAAAAAGGGATTTTTAGGCACATAGCACTTGGAACTTTGATATTTAAATATGCAGCACCTCAAATGTTGTCTCTTAACTGGAATATTTATTTGCTTTAGATACTTGCTAAGCTGGGCACTTCAATTGCAAACTTGATGAGGTTTTGGAAAGAAATTATANCACTACATGAGGAATTTACTTCAAGTATTTATAATTAGGATAAACAATACTATGTTGGTTTTTTAAATTCGTAAATTGGATGATCAATCAAAAGTTTATCACCCTCAACAAACTGTTCGGAGGGTGGACAAAGTTTATTTTAAGTTTTAAAGTGGTTGATGTTAACTTGCATATTTTGATTTGTAATTTGAGAATTTGATTTGAAAATTAATTTAAAAGTTGGCCATTCGGTTGAGATCTTCAATTAATACGACTATCACAAAGGATATCGAAATTTGAAAATGCTCATATTTGCAATTTATTTGAAATTTTTCAAGTTAAGATCTTTAAAATATTAGTTTTGTCAACTTCAATTCTAATAGGGAAGAGATATAATAACATAATATATTAACTAGAAATAAAGATACAAATACAATGTTTTGGAGGGCCCAAATATGACACCCTGCCCACACCATAACCACAAGTAGTTCCAAAACTATGAAATATTAAAAAGTACATTAGAGACATAAAGAAAAAGCCTGAAAATGTTGAAATACATAATATCAGGTGGCTAGAGAGCAACCCAATTTGGTTTTGCCTCTGCCTCTGGTTCTAGGGAATGAGCAAGCTAATAGATTGGTAAGATGATTGTCATTGCCGGTAGTAACCAATGTATCATCCAATATGTTCCCGAGCCGGAGTGGACCTCCATTCTTCTACTTCCTCCTGGAATAGACCTGTCATTCCTCTTCCGAAGATTGGCTCACCTGATCTTGGTTTAAAGTGTGTTGGAGATGTGCAGGTTGTTGAACATTAGTAGCAACTACATGTTGCACCGGCTAATCTATTATTAGATTAAAGGAGCACTCTCGTGTGTCTTGGCATGTAAGTGAGTTTTCTTCAATAACAGTGGGTGGTATAAACACTACTGGATCTGTAGCTGTAGTGTTGTTCTTCTTCAGGAACTGCGGTGTTGGAAAAATGATCGGGTTGCATATTCTCAATAGGGATGATAGGTGGATGTTCTTTGGCGATATTCGGCCTTGGATGAGAATGTAAGCGATAACAAATAGTAGAATTGTGGCCAAACATACTACAATGAGAGCAATAAGGAGGGTGTGGTTCGATTTCAACATTTTGTCAAAACCCATTGTAAGTGGTTTCAATCCATACCTCATCCGGAGCTGGTTAAGTGATATCCCTCTCAACTAACACACAAGCCACAAAGTGTCTGGTGACAGCAAGCGTAGGACTATCAACCCTGAGAGGCTTAGCGTAAGCTGTTGCTAAGGAGTAGAGGATTTCCAAGTTGAATAGTGTAATTTTAAACCCGAAAATTTTATCCAACTAGAATGATAGTAGACTCCGCTTTTGGGTCGAAACCACTAATCCACTTCAAAATTTTCATATAACGTTTGTCGATCTTGATAACTTTTCAAGAAAAGATGTGAGTGTAATCGACATCATAAGACAACTGAATCAGTATGTGTCGACCGTCAAGTAAACTAATATTCCAACTGCCTAATAGCTTCATAGCCTCAAAATCTTTCCGAATGATCGCCAGTTTTGGGTGACCATAAAGAAATTTCCCCACTATGTAAAGGTAGTAGAACGTTATGTAAAGGTAGTAAATGTGTATGAAGGGGTTTGTTGTTCGTAGGGGAAGATGTCAAGGGCATCCTATGTAAAGGAAGTAGAACGGGAAGAGAAAGTTTGGTGTGTTTGTTTGCAAGAGACGAGTCAATTGTGTAAGGGTTGTGTTGGTATCCAATGTAGAAGAAGGTTTTGAATTGAAGTGAAAAGTTTAGAAGGCTTCAACACGTGCAAGAGAACATTGTAGTCATGCATGTGCCAAGTGTGTACGAATTTGCAAGCAAATTGGATTGTGTGAGACAAAGCTAACTGTAAGTACAAAGGCATGTGAGCACATGGTTTTATCATTTGTGGAAGGGATAAGCCAAAGCTTAAGAGAAATAGGGTAAATTTTATTTTCAATTTTATTTAATTTAAATTAATCTTATAGATATTAATGTTAGTTTATAATAATTTATAACAGAAATCTTAAATCAAAAAACTCTTATTTCATAAGATTGAAAGACAAATTGTTGATTTCATTCAAAAAGGAGATGGAATGGTTAGGATTTTCTTTTATGTTATATTTTAATTTTAATTGATAGTTTGGTATAAATAGTAATATTATGAATTGAATCAGTGATTAAAGGAATTTTGATACAAAATATTAGGGCTATGGATCGACGACATTGAAAGTTGAGGAAGATTTATGCTTTTAATTATATAAATTAATTTAGTTAAATAATAAACCTTATCAGTGAAATTAGCGATTAGAATTGAGAAGAGTTTAAGATTCAAAATGTGGTTGGGAGAAAGCATGGACACAAAACCAGTCATTTGTCAGTTATTTTAGAAATTAAATCATTATATGCACTTTTAATGGATATAGATGATAGTCACAGGAAATAAGTGAATCAATAAATTTTTATAAAAGTCTCCTAAAGGTTAAGGTGATTAATTATTATTTTAATTGCATTAAATTAATTTTTTTTATATTTTAAAAATATATCATTTGTTACATATATTAACAGTACTCTCATAATTGAATGAATATATGTGAAAATGATCTGCATGTTTTATGGTTTTTATGCTTTTATATTTTGTATTGTATTAAATGAAAATTTAAACAAATTTAATTATGGAAAAAAATGAAATATAAATTAAATAAAAGATAAAGGATTAAGACTATCATGAGTCGCCCCCTATGATACTTAGGGCTGTCAAAAAAGCTCGTTGTTCGCGAACAGTTCGTGTTCGATTCGCCAAAGCGTTCGTGTTCGATTCGTTCGATAAGCAAACGAGACGAACACGAACAATTTTTTTCGTTCGGTTTGCTAAACGAACCAAACACGAACAGTGATGCGTTCGTTCGTGTTCGAATCGTTATTGTTCGAAATAAAAAAAAAATTAATAAATTTTAAAATTTAAAATCTGTAAATTATAATGTAAAATAAATTATTAATAATAATACATTTACATACTATCTAAACTCTAATAATAATAACAATAATATAGTTATTATATATTTATATAATATAAGGTATATAATTATTATAATATATTATATTATTATTTTTATATTATACATTTATACTGAAGTGGAACTGTGGAAGCCCTAATTTCACCTCCTCCAGTGCTCTCAGCCTCTCACGCCGCTCTCCTTCTCACGCGGTCACGCCTTCTCCTTCTCCGCGATCTCCTCTCACGGAAAGCGTTGTGAAACGCTCTCCTCTCACGCGATCTCCTCTCACGGAAGCACGAGACCGCAGCTGGTGTTTCTCCTCCGGCTGCTCCTTCGCTCAAGATCGTGAAAAGCTCGCCGCTCTCCTCTCACGCCGTTCTCCTCTCACGGAAGCACGAGACCCCAGCCGATCTATCTCCTCCGGTTGCTCCTTCTCTCAAGATCGAGAACCATCTTCTTCTATCAAAATCGCGAAAAGCTTCTTTCGGTGAGAACTTGTCTCAAAATCGCGAAAATCTTTGTCTTAAGCTTAGAGTTGATTTTTTTTGTTCGTTCTCTAATCTGTACTTCTATTTTTTTTTGATAAAAGGTATTTTCCCCGGTGAGTCGGCGTTGGATCGACCCGGTATTTTCGTTAATCGTTACTTTGGTTGCTCGATATTCTTGCTGGTTGATAAAAGGCACTTTTGATTTCTTATTTTTTTTTCTAAACTTAAGCGAAGGTGTTTTATCCCTTTTCTCTTTTGCTAAAAGAAATATTCGTGCGATGATGATGATGAAAGAATTTAAATTACAGATAGCAGTAACTTTTATGTATAAACCGCCTTTGGGTTGAATGCAGAATCTATGCAACCAAGGATAGTAGAAATATTTATGTATTCCAAATATCATATGAGATGCCTTGGATGCTTGCATACAAATTTAGTGAGTGAAATCTATATTCTGCTAATACGCCATGGAACTTTTGTTTGGTATCCGTGCCTCCAATTTGATGGGACATTTATGTATTCCGAATATATTATGTTAACTTGGCTTGCATCTTTTATTTGTGGTGTTTTACTCTTGTTTCGTTAAACATGAAAGTATGATTCTGCATTTGGTAATTAGTGTGGATTGAGATATGATGAAATTTATGATAAAACGTGGAAGTTGTCTTTTTCTTTGAAATTAACTGTTACACTTGCTATTCATTACATTATTCATCGCTAAGATTTTTGAAGAGGAATTCTTTCCTTCTTGATGAAATCCGGGTATGTGTGCCTATTTTGCTATGTTAATGTTCATCAATGGCTTACGTGAACTGGCATATTCTTCTAGTCTTCTTGTGAGACTCAAGATTGAGGATTTTGAAATTTGTAAGAGGTTTGGCTAGTAAAACTTCTTTTGAAAAAGTCATTTTTTCTGAATTTTAAGAAGTTGTTCTATTTGATTGGGCTTAACTGCTTACATTTTGTGCTAATATCATGATACTGAACTTATGTTGAAGCTCTGAGCAATGGCTTTTACCAATAAAATTGGGAACCCATCAATCTATCAGGTAGTGCGATGCATGTCGTCTTCGAAACTTTTTGTTTGAGGTTTGGCTTCCTACTTGAGCATCAATTCTATCTTAAAGTGAGAATTTTGGATGATTTACATAAATTGGCATCAAACGGTGAGTAAAGTTTACTCTGTATGTACAATGCGGGATTTGGATGCATTGATATTAAGTTTGTATGAAGCAATAGTTTGTACGAAGCAATAGTTTCCATCTTATTACTAATCACGGTTAATCCCGTAACTTCAACTACTGATCCTTTGGAAGTTCAGGACTAACTTGTTACTTTTTGATGACAACTCATGGTTTCTTCTCAATGTTGGCTCTGGTGTAGTGAGACATGTTTATAGTTTTTTTCTGTAGGACAGACTGTCTATATTTAAAGTTTGTTTCTAATTTTTCAGAGGCACTAACGAACACTCCAAATGATGGATTTGAATTTATGAATATCCTTTCGGTTCTGTAGTCCAATATGAGGACTAATTTGTGGTCCTTTCAGTTTTAAATATTATGTGTCAAAGTGGATGTGTGATTCTTTAGAGGTGCTGTTGGTCATGTCTTTAAGTTTGTATGAAGCAATAGTTTCCATCTTAGTAGATTTTATTTTATCTTCTTAGTCATTTCTTTATTGTGTAAATTTATTAGTCACTTGCTAAATGACAGCCTTTCAGTTTTAAATATCATTTACGTACATACAGCATGAAATGATTGTAATCTCATGTGATATTATATTTTTGTATGCAGTTATTTAGAATGTCAAATATTGAACATTCTCAATCTGCATCAACTAGTGAACAATTGCCAATTGCAATTCATGATGGAAATGATAGTTCTCAACCCGTAGAAGTGGTTGTTGGAAGCACTAGTACTGAAATAGAATGTAAGAAAGGCAGGAAGAGAAAATCATCTGTTTGGGAATATTTTGTTGATGTTAAAT